>BOPP01000195.1:883712-906501 GCA_017312745.1 Gryllus bimaculatus | reverse complement strand
CCCTGTGATAGTGCTGCGATCTATTGAATTTTCCTACAAGTATTTTTCGGTGCATTTAGCATTAAGAAGTAAAAAAAAATAAAGTCGTAATTCATTTTTTACTTTCCCGTATGCGTACGTAAATACGGAGTAATATACGTAGTATAGGAATAGTTATGTAATGCTACGGAAAATCGATTTCGAGATTTCAACCGAAATACACGTTTTGGGGTTCCTTGATACCGAAAAAGTATTTTTCTTTCTTTCAAAACGTCCGTCTGTCTGGTGTATGTGAACAACGTTAGCTCCTAAACCATGCCAAGGATTTTTTTTCCAAATTGAAGAAACCCCAGCCCATTTGGCCTCAGCCGAAGCTCTGCGATTTTGAAAATCATTCATTAGTGTTTTACATGGGGAGGAGTACTTTACATGAAGCCGCTCGGACATGTTCAAAATTCTGTCTAAATTGGCTCACAATTTTTTCTTAAAATTTATTATCATAGTACAGTCAAATTTAGTTATAAATGTGGCATAGGTCCGTGTATCACGGTTAACTCTGAATTTTCGAAAATTTCAAAAGTTTTAATTTTTTCGGGGGCTTCCTACAACAACATTAAAGATAGAGATTTTTCTTAAAATAAAATTTGTTGTCCGTAATTTGTTCTTTCCTTAAAGTCATGTACATTTTTGAAAATTTTAATGGTTTCCGCGCAATATTGCGTTCAATTTGTGCAATTTTAAAAAATTACAAAAATAGTATTTTCTGAAAAACAGCTCCAAATTTCTTCTTTCACTATATAAGATAACATAAACGCCATATTGGTCTATTGTTTTGTTTTTTTCAAAAATTACAAAAATAATATTTTTTTGACTGGTCTCTCACGTCGTTAATTTTACATTAGCGGCAATTTGCTCACATTATTCTATTTATGAGTAAATGTACTTTAAATAACACACAACGCTTCTCGAAAACTCAACCGTTTTCTGGCAATACAGCCCTAAAATTTCGCAATTTCAGAAACATTTTCTCAAAAACTGCTTCGATTGTTTTCTTGTAACTTTTCTAACGGATAGTGCTAATTGCATTCTTTAATATGACGTTAAGTTAATTTCTGGGAATTTTTTTTTTGCGTTTCCAAAAATTACACAAATGTATTATTTTTAAATATCTCTCATGCCAATAATAAGCACATTTGTAAACACTATTGTATTTGTGTGTTAATGTGCTTCAAATGACCTCTAATGAAGGTTTCGAAAACTCAAGACTTTTCTGTGAAAAAGTGCTTCAAATTCCGAAGATACTGTAGTACTTAAGCGCCATTATCTTAAAAAAGTCTTTAAATTTTTCAAAGAAAATTGTCATTTAGTACGCGGTTTTACTGCTCTTTAATAATGGGATAATAAAATGGGGCCACGCACCAGAGGCTAAACAAACATTCAAAATACAAATGAGAATCAATCGAACAATAACAAATACAAAAAGAACAGTCCTGCAGACCTCATGTAAAAAAATTAACATACTTCCACTGCCTTGTATCTTTATTTATGAAGTTATCATGTTTGTAAAGAAAAATCACGTAAACAATGACACACTTTACAAATTTAACTCAAGATTACACCCCTATAAC
Source organism: Gryllus bimaculatus (assembly GCA_017312745.1). Classification (NCBI taxonomy): domain Eukaryota; kingdom Metazoa; phylum Arthropoda; class Insecta; order Orthoptera; family Gryllidae; genus Gryllus; species Gryllus bimaculatus. Next base: position 904,894 of record BOPP01000195.1, on the reverse strand, counting down.
ACAAGGCAAGCATGTAACCTTCATCAACCAATGTGTACAAGCACTTTATATCAAAAGAGTACATTCTCTTCAGGTATACAATTCTTCAACAAATTACCAATACATCTGAGAACACTTCCTTGGGGAAAAACTTTTTTATAGCATTCAGGAATACCTCAATGATTAACATGTGCAATGTGATTTCAAATACTACAGTAAGACTAGGTGTAGAAATAAGAACAAATCTGCCCATAATCTGCCTCCTCCCCAAGACTTTATCAAGGAATATATTAACATTGTTAAATCATATATAGCTGATACCATAATTGTTATCATGTACTGTTAGTATACTACTACTACTATTATTATTATTATTATTATTATTATTATTATTATTATTATTATTATTATTATTATTATTATTATTATTATAAGTAGTAGCAGTAAAATAACTATACCAAGAAAATGATATTCTAAAAATGAAATGGTATAAATCTTGAAATGTTAAAATATTTTAAATTAAATTAAAGTAAGTCAAATATTGAACTAATTGCTGCTAAAATAATTATATTCTATGTAATATCTTAATGTATCTGTAACAAAAGTATTATATAATCACTAGGCGAATGACCCCATCTTGATCAGGTTTTTTGTCCAGTTTCCATGGACCTTTGAGCTGGCTGAGATGGTCCCTTGTTTTTCTTCTGGACAATAAAAACAAATGTAACTTTACTCGCTGCTCCCAGATGTATTTATATCATATTTGACTCGTCATACACGATTGTAATTGTATACGTGACTCAATAAATATTATTATTATTATTATTATTATTAATCTTAAAATAATATTTCCACTCTACAATTATGAAACTGAAAAATTAAGAAAATGGTTAAAAAAAATTTAAAAAAAGATTTTGGGCGGCGATAGATGGCAGCAGGCAAGAGTATGTGGGAAGTTCAAATAGCTAACCGAGACCAAAGGAAATAGAAAACTAATCCGGGAAAGTTTGTGCCATTCCGTAGCACCTCTAGCTGGATCTGGCAAGCCTTTTCAAATGCAGCCACTGTTCGCCGCCTCGCGCCGTTGTCTGCTTGGCCCTGAAGGGGAAGTGCGTGCGGAGTGTGTGGCTGCCGAGGCAGGCGGTTGGACGCGCCCGCTCTAGACTGCGCGGGGAACGCCACGTCCGAGGCTGGCCACTATCACAGCCCAACCGCCGACGGCGCTCGGGTAAATACACAAATTGAAAAATAAAACCACAAGTAGCGATGTGCGCGATATTTATGCAAAAGAGAGATAGATAAGGAGAAAAAGAACCGACCATCCCATCTCAAGGCCACCTATTCTTAACATTAGAGTTTGATAGTGTGTGGGGTCAAGATTTAAAAATTACAGCATAATATGGACTTTCACAATAAAAGGGATCTAATAATACAAAAAGAACGCCCCTGCAAAATGAAATCCAAATACACTTTTCACACAGGATTCGTTTGCGTGGGGCCATCAGGAATAGTTCTGCTAGCCGCTCATCGAATCGGCCCAAAATTGGAATGAGACTGGAAAATCTCGACCCAACAGTTCCCAGCCACCACTAATAAACATCGAAGGTTGGAGATTTGCATAATTAATACGCAAAATTTATCTCCGCGTAATATACCCGACATTTAACAAGTGGTAGCTTTCCGCCTCCAATCATAATGTGCGTGATTTCATTCTACTGTTCACATTTGACATTGAAAGTTCAAAATCAACCTTCGTGTTTTAACCGAGAGAATTTTTATCATGAACAGTGACAGCTTACAGAACTGAGATGAAGATCAAATGATAATGTTATCCGTAATCCGATGAAAATATGTTTTTTAAATCACACGGATGCGAAAATGTTTAGTATTCAAATGCTAACATCGCCTTGGTGGTACTTTTTTTTTCATTGTGCAAATATGTACGTATAGTAAAATGATGCTGGAGCTCCAATAAACGAACAGATTTATATTTCTCACCCATCATATACAGAATTTACTGTATTTTTTGGCCAATATACATTTTTTTAAAATAATTTAAAGAACACGTATACGAAGAAAAGTGCAGGGTGATCAACTAAAAAAGGAATGTCCCAAAGGCATCATTTCAAAACACTCCCTGAATATTTTTAAACTGTAGAACATCTCTAGTATAACGGGAAAAGATAAAGTATCTCCATTTGTGTTCGGCCCTACCCTTGGATTCTCCCAGTTTTCCTTTCGTGGCCAATATTCATGTTCTTACGACCTGCATTTCAACTCCATGTAACCGTTTCAGAAAATATTCAATGTTCATTTCCGTCGTACAATTTGCAATTAATGAAAATTAATTAAACGCCGCAATCCCTTTTCATGTTCGTCCACGTGACAGAATTCTTTCTTTGGGAAGAGCTACCCTTTCATAAAGTCATCCATGAATTTTCACAATTATTCTTGCTTTCAAAGAAAATGTGGCAGAGGAATGAATTAGCGCCGAAATCAGAAAATCACACTACTTAGAGAAAGCAATTTCACAATCTTTTAATTTAATTTTTTTTTACATAAATTGCCTGTCGTTTCCTCCTGTACAGTAATATAACTTCGCTCTCTCTCCTCCTAAGACATCGTATGACTCGTCATACACGATTGTAATTGCAAATGTGACTCAATAAATATTATTATTATTATTATTATTATTGTGAAATCTGACATCGAAACACGGAAACTTGATTGTGCTGCACGTAAAGGTTCAATACATCTACTTCTTAGACGGCCATTAAAACATGTTCAATCAAAACATTGTAGGAAAACCAAAACGAACATCAAACTATATTCAAATAAAGAATGCCAAGGAAACAGAAAATTATATAAATATTTCTTTTTTCATTAATTACGTATAAAAAATACATCAGCGAAATATTCCTATGATCTTTAAACTAAAACAAAATATTAGTTTTACACCAAGCCAAGTAGAGTACGATAGTATATTGAATGCTTGGAAATATCTTAGATACCGGTATTTCAATCTGACAGAGATTCCTATACAAATTATTTATTTTAATGATAGGCAATAAAAAAATGTAATACAGACCAGCAAAAAATACATAATTATTCACCAAACAGTGAAAGCAAAATTAAAACTTACTATTGTCACTCTGCCATTGAAGTTGCTGGGGTTGTTGCGCCTCTCATCGCGTCTTCCCACTACCACACTTCGCTAGAACTTAACTTCACAACGGTGAACGGCAGACTGATACTTTAAAGCTGCAGGCACGTCCGAGGAAAGTTCGGTTTTTTAGTCTTATAATGACGCTTCAATGGCGTCAGAACAGGTCAACATCGATATATCGAACGACGTTCAAAGATTTTTGTGGGATGCTTTGGGAATAGGTGTTACGCACGATTTGAAAAATCGAATTACACGTAAATTTTATTTTCATAGGAACCATGCGGAGTGTTTTTTTAAGAACTGGGCATAACATTTCTGCGGCAGAGAATCAAGAATACGTAGTTATTATTTCTTGAGCTTTGCATCCCAACTCCTAACACTGTTTCTCTCTTATCGGTCGTGCAGAGTGAATGTAATGAATTATTGTGTGTTGTATTCAATTAGATATTGATTATACCAATCGGTCGCCGATTCATATTCATCTATAGACCCCTAATCTACCCCTTGACCATCGATCCCCTTCAATATTTCATTGACTCCTAGGGGGTCCTGGACAAAAATAATGACCAATAAATGTCTTCAAAAAACCAAACAAAAGTTTTCATTTACATACAAAAACCTGTCTTCTACCTTCAGACAACAAACAGACAAGACCTCTTTCAACACTCCCTCCAACACAACCTGTCAATATATATAAAAAAAATGACACCCATCAATTCATTTAAATAAAAATTTCATTTTCCTAACTTAAACGTATTTTCTTCACTAAAAGCAACCATATATAACAGGAATCAAACCCACACAAAAAAGAAAGAAGGAAAAAAATTAATGCTCAAATGATTGTACATACATACATATAGTATTTCTAGACCCTTTTCTGGTTAGAACATTCCTTATATCTATTTTCATTAAAAAATGAACAAACTCTGTGACATGTTAACAAGTACAATTTGCACAATATTTTCTTTATCTACAGAATCTCTTCCACACCCTTTCTATAGGCAGTTTTATGACAAATAAATCAACAAACCAACCAAAGTAAAGTGGGCAACATTTGAAAACTAGAAATTTCCATTCAAAGAAAAAATTACTGCCATTGGTAAATAAAATACATATTTCATATCATCATATCGCTAACAAAATAGCAAATCACACAAGCTCTACCGCTGGTTTCAGGTCATTAGGGCCACAGAGAGAAGGTCAAATGTGTTACAGGAGGTCTAGCAAGTATATCAGGTCTAATTCCAATATTCTGAAAATATTTATCATGCTTCCAAATGAAACTTTTTGGAACATCTAAAGAAGTATCACAACAATAACACACTACTTATCACTAGGGAGAGGCATTTTATACCCTTAAAAAATCTTGAAATATGCTTTTAAAAATATGCATTTATTCTCAAAAACACACTTTAATATGCATTTAAAATTATCAATATTTCATTTCCTGAATTAATTTTTATTGATAAAATTCAGGAGAAGCAAACTTGGAATGAAAGTATATATTTTTTGGCAAAGAGAATAGTATAATCTTTTTTTCTTTGTGGAAAAATAATCAATGAGTGAAGAACAATTCACATGAGTGAAGAACAATGTGGCACAATTATTCAATCATTTACAGAAATCAAATGCAAACTGCAACAAGTTCTTTGTAATTAATGTTTGAATGTTGAAGCTTACCTCTAGAGATTCCATACCTCAAACATAATAATGCACTTTTTTAAAGTTCTTATAAAATCTTTATAGAACCTTTTTTTTGGTGGTCAATATGTAATAAATGGGTTGGATTTTTAGCAGTTAAGTCATCTTTTCCATTTCCAGTGATTCCCTTATGAGAAGGGTGCATGGCAGTATAATGTTAAACCCTGCTTTTCTTTGTCGTAAAGATGATGCTCACACATAAATAGATTGTATGAAAAGTTGAAATGTTTTGGATATAAGTCTCTATTTTAATCAAATATGCACCAACTAGAAAAATCAGCCATATATGCACCAACATATTAATCTGTATAGAATCACATTCTAACAAAATATCAAGAAATTTGACTTAGGTATGCTATAAAGCAATGGACCAAAATATGCAAAATCATAGAAATCCGCTCTCTACTTATCATACCATTTCTTTTGTCAGAAAGTACAACAAATTAATCAAAAACAAATAGAGCCAGATATCAATATTACCAGTAATTATCATCATGAACATAAACATCTTTACCTTTGTCTGTCTACGAGCTGCAGATTTTTTTTAAAAAATTATTTATTTTAGGTCATTTTAAAACTATCTTAGGTCATTAGTGATCACTTTTAATTTACACCAGAGATTCATTTTTATAAACTAGAAGAAACATGAAAATTAAGTTCAATAAATTTTACAAGAATTCAGATTATATTATCAAGGCTAGAAATATTAAGATAATTTAAAATGGACTTGCAACCCTCAATTTAATTATATATTTTATAAAATTCGTTTATGATGCCAAGAAGACTTCTTAGGTTTTGTAAGCTTAAACATTCAAGGATATTCTGAGCTGTTGATAACATTCCTCCACATTTTGGACGGGTGGCTGAGATTTTATATTACATGGGAGCGGGTGAAGGATTTGAAGGTGGATGAAGGTGGCCAATTTTTCATCTTGTAATAACAACTTATTCTTTTCTTCTTAATATAGTATTTGGGAGATTTGAATCTGTTACAGATTTTCATATAACTTGGAGTTTGGATGTTGAAGCTTACCACTGGAGATTCCATACCTCAAACATAATAACGCGCTTTTTTAAACTTCTTATAAAATCTTTACAGAACCATTTTTTTGGTGGTCAATGTTTAATAAATGGGTTGAATTTTTAGCAGTTAAGTCAGCTTTTCCATTTCCAGTGATTCCCTTATGAGAAGGGAGATTGACAGTATAATGCTAAACCCTGCTTTTCTTTGTCATAAAAATGATGTTGGATGTTTTTAATGATTGGATTACTGGAGAAACTATTTTGGATAGCTTTGTGTTAACATCTGAGAGTTGAAATGCCAATGTGGGTATTGTCTACGTTTCAGGCTACAGTTTATAATTCAAGTCCCAACCAATAAGTGAAAGCAAAGACTATTCCTAATTTTTCTTGTATATAGCTATGAACTTTGTTAATTAAACCTTATCACTCAATATCATAGTTTTATTTTAGATAACATAATACACACAAATAATAACAATGATGTGATGTGGATAAGGATGACATTTGGTTATATACTTCTGTCAATCAAAATTGATTCTCAGTTAAGTCAAATTTCATTCAACTTTGTTTGACAATACGACGAAATTTCATTAGAAATTTTTAATAACTAGACAAACCTTTCATTAGAATCATTTTTGTACTTATTCTGTCAATACACTTAAAAAAACAACAGATGTCATTAGACCTAATAATCTCTATCTTTACACCCACCACAATTATTTAATGAAGATTTTAAAATCCAATTAGTAATTAAACCTAATAATACAAATAAAACCTACATCAAAAACAGGCTTACAGATAAAAAAAAGCTGGATAAATACAAGCACATATTTAATACTTTATTTTCAAACAAAAACAGAAAAAAGGTCTTAGTGGCTACTGCTCACAATTTCCCTACTTCACTTACTAATTCCCTACTACACACTTCCAAAGGAACACAAAACAAATCATTCCACTAGAAACTTCACTATAAAAGCAGACAGGTTCATTCCCACATAGTCTATCACAAATAGGTTCTTACATACTAACATATCACAAGAATCACAGTGTAAAGCCATGAAGAAGACAAAAGAAAACCGTTTTCTACTAAATCATTACCCTTCTTCTTTAATGAACCCTTCAGTTACACAAAGCTTCATTGATATGGATCCAAGTACCTTCTTCTTATTTCCTGAAAAATAAAGATAACGTAAATGAGAAAATACACCGAGAGAGGTGGCTCAGGGCATCAACTGATGTCAGTGCAGTGCCTCTGACCGGGAGGTCCTAGGTTCCAGTCCCGATGGTGGCAGGATTTTCTACACTATGCACTGAGCTAGGTCGAGTCCATCGCTGTGTGGAGAATTCTGCCGGCCGGCTGCTCCGATCGGAAGTTTTCCGTGGTTTCTCCGATCAGCACCAGGCGAATGCCGGAGCAGTACCCTAACAAACGGGCAACGGACCGCGCACGATCTTTACTCCTTCTTCCTTGTCCTATCCCTTACCTCTTACTTACACACGCTAACGTGCACTATACTACCACGCCTTTTGGGAACTTTAGAGCTTGTCCCGGCCGGTGGCCAGCTGGTGGGAGATACCTGGTCGGGGAAACCCCGCGGTTGGTCGGCGCCGGATCTCGCCGTCCAGCGAGGGAAGGTCTTCCGAGCAGATAGCATGCACTACATTTACGGAACTAATGTCCTCAGAAGCTGACGCGCCCGGAATAGGTAATAACCAGCCAACGAGAAAACATAGACCCTACGACGCCGTAATTGCACAGGAAAAGAAGCAAAGATGAAGCGAGACGGAAACCTGCCTGTGAGGGGCCCGTTTTTCTCTCTTTTCGCGCGAGCCGGGCTTTCCCCCTCCGCCACTTCCCGTGGCCGCGCGCGCAGTGCGGTCTGGGGCGGACGCGCAGGGCCGTGCTCAGCCATTCGACGCAAGGGCAGGGAGGAAGTGAGAAGCGCCGGCGACTGCGGCGCGAGCGGAGCTGTGGCGCCGCAGCGCGGGGAAGCGATGGACGCTCGAGCTGAGCGGGGAGGCTCCCACGGGGTGAGCGCCGCCGACCTGGGTGCGCTTGCGGCCACAGCTCATGCATAAAATTTGTTCTTCCAAATTAGTTCTTTAATTACGGGCATGGACAATTTTGTAAAATATTAGTAATTTTTGTATATTTTGAGCGAAATATGGGTAATTTAAAAATCAAGTTTCTAAAACAAAACTGCTAATTTTTTCCCTTTAAACTATTTGTAGTATGTAGTGCACTGAATAACATGACAGAAACGCCGCTATGACGTAATCTTTTGATTTTTCAAAAATTACACGAATGTTATTTTACTGACATGTATCATGACCGTTATATGTACACTGGAGGGGTAGCGGCAACGCGTCTGGCGTGTTTAGTAGATGGACCTGAGTTCGAATCTCGGCGCGGAGGAAAAAATTGTGGCGGATATAGCACTTTTGCAGGTTTATGGATTACTATAAAACTGTGTAGCAGTGACACATAATACGTGAAAGTATGTGCTGTTGTAGCACCAGCACTCCGTTAGTTCGTCCGGCCTTCCTTCCGTCTGTGAACGACCTTGCGCCTAAACTCTTCGTATAATTATTCCAAAATGAATATACGCCGGCAGATTTGGCCCGTGAAGACATGCTATTCCGAAAAAAAAAACATTCTTTAAATTTTCGAACATGATACACTGGTACATCAAAATTTTGTCAAAAAATGACTCACAAACTTTGTCCTGGACATCTTACAGTGACTGCTTTTAAGACCCGGTGACAACAACAACAACAATAATAATAATAATAATAATAATAATAATAATAATAATAATAATAATACTTCCCCTTTTACGCCATAAATGATTAATTATTATTGATCTCCACCTTTCAATTCTTTTAAAATATTATTCATAGAGTAGTTTGTCTCTCCACGATTTATTTTATTTATTTTTGTCTCACATTTCGTGATATGTAGCAGGAGTTCAGTGTTTCTGATATTCTGCTTGTCTTGCATAGTTTTCTTCACAATGCTTCTTGCTACATTAACAATGCCTCTGTTTCCCATTCTTGGGTCAGATTTAATGAGCTGTCTTATTAGTGGGTCGTCTTCAAGACTGACTTCAAACTTTCGTATCTCGACTATTACATTGTACCAGAAGGCTTCCATTTGCCGGTGGCTTCTTCCTCCTCCCTTTCGTGTGCATTATTAAATTATTATTATTATTATTATTATTATTATTATTATTATTATTATTATTATTATTATTATCATTATTATCATTATTATTATCATTAGCATTATCATCTCAGTGCGGCGCCCACGCGAATATTTTCACGTTGAAAAGTTTCATTTTTACTTTGCAAGATTATAATTAAATTAAATTTTAAATACATTACAGTTGCTAGGCTCGTTTATTATCGGACCGAGAAAGTTTCATAAACAAGAATCAATTAAAATATTTGTATCTCCACGAGTGGGGATTGATCCTAGTAGCTACAAGCTCTGAGCTCATGTGGTAGAGTGCTGCATGTAAGTGAATAAGAAGGGGGCAGGAGGGAAAGACTTGCGGCCCGTGGCCCGTTTGTTAGGGCACTGCTCTGGCATTCGCCTCGTGATGATCGGAGAAACCACGGACAGCTACCCAACAGAGCAGCCGGCCACTTCAAGTGCTCCTCCCGACAGCGGCTGAACTCGACGTGGCTGCCTACCTGGGTCCCACCCTACCACTTGCCGGTCAGAGACGCTGCAGAGACAGGGGCAACGCTGGCTCTGAGCTCACTCAGCCGCCCGCTCGTACGTCACGTTTGAACGAATGTGATCCATAAATTGGATCAGGAAATAGCTATTCAAGTTTTGTGCAGAGGAGACCTCAAGGCGGGCGTTTTTTACAAGTTATAAATTGCACGATCTGATCATATATTTAAAGTTGTTAGAAGCTCGAGTGTATTAAACACCACTAGATCGACTGCTTATTTCCGTTTCGGAGGAAGGCCCGTGAATCAAGAACTTTCGCCTCTGGAACGTTTTACGCCTTGTACGACTTTTGATCCAGCAAACGCCGATATGACTGTTCGACACCCAAACCGCATCATATCAAAGTAGCCTAATGTTATTTAATCCATCGGAGCCCACTGTTCCTAAAGCTGTGCCTGCCTGACGGAGCGCCGCCGCCTGGGGCGAGGCCGCGCGCGGCTTCGTCTCCGAGCTGCTGCAGGGTACGCACGCGCGCCTCAAGCCAACGGCCATTGCGCAATTAGCGACTCACGTCAACTGCTAAGTTGGAATGCTAGAGGGGTTCCGTAAATGTAGTGCCGGTGTTTCCCCTGGGAAGTGATCTTTGATTGAGCGACGATTGCTTAGCGATTCGCGTCAATGTGCCAGCTGTCTGTTGGTGTGCGTGGTGCAGTTGCTGCGCCGCGTGGTCGGAGCGGTGGCCCCTGCGGCACCTCAGCCAACTCCTCGCCCGCTCACTCCCGCGCGCACTACACCGCCTCACACGTCCCGGCAGGAGCGGCGCCCCGCTGGCGGGAGACACCCCGTTGGAAGAAAAATCATCTCGCCATCCAGCAGGGGAAGATCGCCGCCACCTCCCGGTAGAAACATTCACTACACTCACGGGGATGACAACCAAAAGAATGTGCTAGGTAGTGATAAGGAAATATTTCTTATATTGCTATTATAGATTGCTTTTTCCTGTTGCTCCATTCTGCCAGCGGGCAACATAAGCACAATTGTAGTATAAACTTTCTATCTATCGAATATAACGTACGCCCTGTCGAGGTGTGCGCTGCATGGGGCGTGCCCCCTCGCACGCTGGAGCGCGCCGCCCCTCGCCCTCCTCCACGCGCCCAGCGTGCAGGTAAGGCGGCTCGACTTTCGGCACAGAAACTCTCATTACAGCGCCCGGCCACGGAAAAGTCGGTTAATCCAGGTGCTAAATTAGGGACTTTGTGCCACCGCGAACGTAAAGAAATATCGATCTTCTACGCACGCGCACATGCACTAAAGTCGGGCGAAACTTACACTGCGCATGCGCAGATCGATAGTAGCATTCGAGATTGCAGAAACTCCCGATTTACAAGAAACAAATCTGTGTGTGTTGTATAGCCACAACCCATGTTTTGTAGGTCCTTGATCTGGAAAAATCGATTGACGACAAAAAAAAGTCTGTCCCTCTGCGGTCAACGCTAGCGTTCAGAAGGTTTTCTAAAAGATTGATACCCCCAATAGATTTAGGTGATGTCGTGGCTCCTTGAATTTGAAACCGGTAATTTAATTTTGGGGGGTAATTTAGCGTGAAGCTCGTGCCGCGTTTTGAAAATGTTTTAAAAAATGGCTCCGTCATTTTTTTATTTTATCTGGATGTTGGTGGGTAAAGAAAGTTTAAGAGAATAGTGCAGGTCTCATGCTAGTTTTAAAACTATTTTTTTGAAAAATACGAAGATTGAACGTTTTTTCGGCGTCTTCCTACAACTAAAATAATAAAGATAAAACTTTATCATTTATCTTTATGAATATTGACCATTACACATGTAAAAACAATTACAGCTTTATTTTCTATTTTGCATTCTGTACAAGCAGATTCTAAGTTTTTCCTCTACATCCCATAAAAAATGTTTTACATACACTCACTCTTAAGCCCTATTTGTTATATTCCTTGTAACAATTTATGAAACAAATAATACCTGTCTTTCTTGCCTTGTGCTGTCGAAAATTGATCATCTGTGAACAAGGAGTTTAATATATTATTACCAATGAGAACTTTCCTCCACATTTTCTATTCCACACTCTCAAAAATGTTTGTTGATTAGTTTTAAAAAGGATAGATAAAATATTAACTTCTTGATGCAAACCTTTTGTGAAGAAAATAGGATCAGAAAAATTAGAATTTAGTTTAACTCTAGGTTCAAGACCATTATATAAATTTTGAAGAACTTTTACCATCAATTTATTAATTTTAAAATATTTCAACCCCCCCCCCCTAACTCCAAAAGTGTAATCCTCTTGTAAGCTTTTCCAAACCTATAAAAATAAAATGAATTTCTTTACCTACAGCATCCAATATTTTCAAAGTTCAAAATAATTATCCATTATCAATATTCCTACAAGAAAACCAGTTTGAATTTCTTCTTTAACTTGAAATTATTCTTCCAAGTAGGATTTCAATTATTTCTATGCAATCTACAAATATACTTTACAGAACAGAAATTATTCTTTTTTCCACTCCTTTAGAATACAGGCCTAAGCACAATTTATATATTCTTGAAATAAAGATTAATAAAATTCCATAAATTCTTAGTACTTGATAATTCGTAGTCTTGGTTCTTTCTGTTTGGCTGAAATCCATCCTTCCTCAGAATATTTACCATTTTTTAAACCTCAATTCATAATTCCTCTAAGTATTGCTTCTGTTTAAAAGAGTATGATATTCCATATTATTTATATTTTTACCAAAGTGAATATAATTTGCATTTTTATTTCATTATGCCAATAACAAATAACACTGATCTCTTTCCTCTCAGTCTTTCATATCCGCTTGGGTAGGTTGTGATATTAAATATGCAAATGACGCCATTTACCATCACTTGTAAGTTGTTTATAATGTTATGTTTTATTACACATGCATTTTTTAAATTTATAAAAACATTCTAAAATTATTAGAAAAGAAATAATTTCTAAAACTGAGTTTTCAGTAGTCAAAAATAATTAGAGTAATAGATAAATAATAGAGTAATAATGCTCTTGAAAACGGAACTTCAGACAGGTGTGCCATAACTTCCGCCAACTGACATTGTCAATTGTTATTGTTCTTAATAGTATGGAACATTGAGGAGTCTGTGGAAAATAAGATTTCAATTGCCAGAACAATTGTAGCTGAAGCAGATGTTGGGCAGAAGGAATTTTGGAAACATGTCACTTCAAATGTAATAAGTTTCTGGATTCTCTTTCAAGAATGTTTCCCATCGTATGTACCATTTCCATGATAAATTACTGTTTTTGAGCAATGTTTCATTAAATTTCTATTACTTCCTGTTATTACTGCCTTACACGGTTGATAATTGTTTTGTTTGTTTTGAGTAAATACAAATTGGTGGGCAATAATGTGGTGTTTACGAAATTGGCATCATTATAGAAATAAATATTAGGTGTTGCGTCATAAATAGTTATTACTGCTTAAATCTTTTCTGATCACATTGCAGCTACCTTCAGTGCAATTCTGAGGTGGCTGTGGACCCCGATACAGACAAAACTGTTGGAAATCCTGTACTGGGGCCTGCAGCTGCCTAAGAATTACAATTACAAGAAATAGCTGCAATGCAACTGACAAAGCTTTATGAAGCAATAGATACTTACCACAGAACAACACCTAATATTTATTTCTGTAAATAAAAATTGCCCACTCCTAGATATTGTTGGATGTATGTTATTTTACTGAACTAGTTTCACAACCCTTTAGATTACATACAATCTTCGGTTCATTAAGAGATTATTTATAACATAGGTAAACAAAAAACATTTTTATATTTAATATCAAATAATATCCATGCTTATTTTGAGTAGGTAAAGTAAACTACTGTGAGAGTCTAGTGCCTTAATAATTTCAGCTAAAGGGATCTACAACAATAAGAGGTTGAGAAATCCTGCTCCACAGTTGTTTATAAATGAAGCATTAAAGAAGGGTCTATTTTGACCTGCTGTGAATGGTGCTTTTATCGGATCTCACTAATGTTATTATTAAGGTGTTGAAAATTTTAGAAATGATGATATGAAATGATGATAATGAAATGATGATAATTGAGTAATGAGGAATGTTCTTGCTTCTTTTTTTTTTCAATGTCCTATCTGAAGAGTTAAAGAAAAGAAAAATGATGGCAATAGAGATCTCATTTCCCTTGCCTGCATCTGAACAACTACAATGGGCGTGGCTCATGATAAGAAACAAATTAACAGAAATTAAACAGAAATTAAATGGTTTCAATGTAGTGGTGTATCAAAAAAGTGAGAAAAATTGCGACAACTTAATAATATTCATCCATGAAACCTATTAACTGCTCAGGTTTTAAATGTACTACAAAGATTTCATCTTTTTGAAGATATTATTCATATCCAAGTTTCAATGCAGACAAACTGACTGATGCAATTAAATGAGTAATGAATGTGAGAAATGTATATTTATTTCTCGTGGGTTGTTGTTGTTGGTTTTGAACAGGTATGTTGAGAATTAGAAATAATTAATTGCATCAGAAAGTTTTCCTCAACATTTAGCTAGGTAATAAAATTGGTTAGACTGAGATTTGTAAATAAAAGTATAGTGTACATTTTCTATATTTCAATAAATAATCATTTGTCTATTTTGCTTATTTTCTTTTAAAGGATGTTTAATAAAATGAAAATATAAAATAAATGCCCATGAATGGGAAAGTAGAAATGACTTCAGAAAATAAAAATCTAGACAGATGAGGCAAAAGAATCACAAGATTTCAAACTGATCAATTGAAATTTGAACCTAATTAGTAACTTGTGTCACTAAATTAATTGCCTTCATGGACAGTTTTACAAATGACTACCCTAAAATTTAACAAAAGATTTTTAACAATTTTTTTTAAAATTAAACAAACTTTTACCTAAAAATCTATATGTAAACAAAAAAAAATTAACATAAACAATGCTAATATCAATAAATTTAAATGCATTAACAACTTACAAAATACATACTGCATTATAATTACTGAATGGTATCAAATTACAAGTTTTTGGTGCCAATTTATTGTTTTGATTTTGGTAAAATGGATCATTTTAGCTCTGATTCTTTTGTTATAGTTTATCTGAGTGATCATGATTCCAATATTTTCAGAGTCAATAAACAATGAGAATGGTCAATTTTTAAGTGATGAGTAGGGAGCGGATTTTTATGCCCAAAAAATCTTAAAATCTGCTTTGAAAAATAGGCATTTATGACCTAAAAATTCAGTTTTCAAGCATATGATCTGCAGCAATGCATTTGGCAAGTAGATGCACAAGTTAGGGCTCATTCTTCTGATTTCTCAAAAAATATTGCAATTAGCCTTCACGTCCATGCATCACACCTGCAGTCTATGTCAACTGTAAGCTGCAGACAGAAATTTAAAAAGTAATTATTTTCAGAAATTAATAATGTCATCACCAAACTGTTTATAGAGCCATTCAGATGGCTGAGATCATTAAGGAAGTAGTGCCGCAGCAGTCTCAGACCAAAAGATCAAGGGTTCAAGTACTGCCTTGGGCATGACTGTATTTGTGTTTGTCTGAATCTGTGTGTCGTCCCCTCGCCCCTCAGAATCATCATTTCATCTTCCATACTCCTAGGGCTAACAACCCTGGGGTGTGAAAATGGACTTCGCAGAAATGCTGATCCCCCTAATAATGTTTCATGTGCATACCCCCGGGAAAAAAAATGACTGGACTTTGGTGGGTATAACTGCATGTTTGTGTGGTCTATAAAAAGCCCAATTTGCAATGAAAAAAGAAAAAGAAATGAAAAAAACTGTTTCTACACATAATTCTTGTAATTAAATGAAAAGAAGATGAAAACTTATTTTTAGAACTTCTGCATGCATAGTATTAAAAACATCTATCTAGGAAGTGTTAAAATAAATGTCAACAATTGTATTTTGGTTAAAACAACAATTTTTTCTTGAAGATGATGTTTGTGTTGTGTATTCTTCACAGCCAACATCATCTCTGTGCCTTATAATGGCACCAGTGATTTCCTCTTACTCATAGTACGTGAGAGTTCATAAAAATGTACACTATTATTTAATAAATATACATATTTATTAAACTCAATGTTCTAAGGTCCCTCTTCTAATCCATAGAAGTGTATGCTACCTAAATATCAATTTCATTAGTAGAGCCTGAAGTTCAGGTATTTATTTTACCTAAAGAAGACAGGCAAGAAAGCATTTACTTTTACTAAAATAGTCACAAAAAGCCATTATTTCTAGCTAAAGTAGTAGTTCAAAAAGGCATATAAACAATAAAAAATCATATTTAAAAGGAATTATTATCAAAAACTCATAATTAAAGCGAGTCACTTTTATTCTAATTCTCATATAAATATATAGGGAAACCAATATTTTCTTTGTAAACTTGATTCCACATGAGACGTGACCATTCGGTATGATGGCTACAACTTTTGTTTTACTTGCAACACTGGCTCTTGAAATTAAATTGTGGGCTCCCTTTTAAATCTTGCACAGGCATCAGTGAGAAAATAAATTACAAAAGAAGAATTATTGTTTGTTCTTCACACTTGTGTAATCATCAGCTCTGAGAATTGTATAACATACAAAGAGAGCAGGCCTCAAAAGGGATTGGAGGCCATACTCAAAAGTAGGATAGGATTCCTCGTGATTGAAAAAAGCCTGTTGGTATCAATGAAACAAATCAAAAATCTCCACCAGTATCATCTTCCAATTTCATTTAGATTTTTAACATGGCTTCTACTTTCACAGACAAAACATTACCATACCTTCATGTTCTTTACGCTTGCAGATATACATATCAACCTTGTTTGGTATTAGGAGATAAAAAGAAAAATTATGTAAAAGGCAGAAAAAGACTAAAATAAGATAAAATGACAAAAATTGACATTAGAAGATAAAAAAAAAAGCAAAATGAAAACCTATTAAAACTATTCCAGGTGTAGAAATTAGTGATTCCTATTGTTAAAAGTAGTAAAAGAGTGTATACAACAAAAAGGCATTTTACCAAAGTTCTGGGCTTTACTCAATACCTAACAATATAGTGTATCAAATTTTGTAAGTTGTTTATTTATTAATTTTTTTATTGTTTAATGTAGACATTGCTTTAAAATATTTTTAAAAACATTGTAAAAACTACTTTATAATATTTTAAAGGAATAATTGAATGTAAGAACAGTATCTGAATGTTAATTAGTTTTCTACTTTGGCAATATTTATGGTTACTAATTTCTAAATTCTATTATGTATTTGTAATATTTTGTGTTTGTTTTTAGTATGTGTGTTTGTAAATGTAATTCATAAGTTTTAATATTCTTAGTTTGGAAGTCACTTTAAAATCTGTATAATTCCCGTCAAAAATTGGGTTTAATTATTGACAAACCGATTAAAGTACAAATTGTAATTACATTTGTTGGCAACATTGATATTCCCAACTTGACCAGTAAATTAGGTAAATTGTTGGTATATCAAAAATGTACTAAGGTGAATGGAAAATAGGTATACATTTCATTACAATTTAAATGTTAAAAGGTTCATCTTATAGTAAAGTAAGGTAATGTAAAATGATATGTTCAAACTTTTGGAATTGCTGATTAGTAATTTATTAGAAGATAAATTATTAGCTCTGAAGAAGTCCACAATGTTGAAAGATGTGTTACCTTAACATGAGAAAATAAAGTTCTTTTTCAAACGTGGGAAAAAGTTATTTGATTTTCAAAACCTAGTATTTTCTACAAGTGCATTCTTTCAAACAGCTGGAATACGAAGAACGACTGTAAATTAGTCATCATCATCATGAACAGCAGGATAGTAGGTCTGGGGCCTGCTCCTGTTAAGACAGTAGATCTGGTGATTATTCCTCCAAATGTTCCTGAGCAATCCATTGGATTTCCTATATTTCTTCCTCCTAGGGTTTGTACTTTTAAAACTGCTTTAAGAAATCTTTCCGCTTGCATTCTTCGCACATTTGAAAGTCATTTCCTCTGATTCTCTTTAATGTCATCCACTATATTTTTTGCTTTGAGTGTTTTTCTGATTTCAGAGCTTCTTTGTTGATCTTGACATGTAGTTCCTACTAAGAGTCACAAAAGTCTCATTGGCTTCCAATCTCATTGTTTTAGATCCATGTTTTTGATCCATACATTAACATTGGCTTAGATATTATGTTGGGTATTCGTAGTTTTCTTTCTGTTGTCATATCACTTCCAAAGTTTTTCTTGATTTTTCCATTTACCTCATTATATTTTTGAATTTTTCTTTCTTGGTCTTTTGAATTTTATCCAATGATGTTTCCTAGATACATCAATTTTGCTATTTGTTCTATTATTTTTCCATCAATAACAATTTTAACACTTCTCATTTCTTTGCCTTAAAATGCCATAGCTTAATTTTTCTTTGTCGAGATTTTCATGTCATACGTTAGGGCTATTTAATGAAGTTCATTTGCAGACCTCTGTAAGTATTATTCTGATTCCATTGTTAGGATAATGTCATCTGCATAGAAAATCATTTGGACCATTTGTCTTTTGTTTAAATTTATATCGGTTTTCACTTTTTGATCATCTGGTATGCATAAATGTTAAACAGGCATGGTGATAGCCCACTCACCGTGTCAGTCCTTTGGTTATTTAAAAAGACTTTATTTCTTCCATCATTCAATCTTACTTTAATCTGATAGTTTGTATACATACTCAGAATTCATTTTATTATGTCTGTTGATATCTCTTCATCTTCCAGTATTTCCCACATTTTGTTTCTGTTCACCCTCTCAAAGTCTGTAAAGAGGAGGAATGTTAGAAGGTTCACTTCATTTCATTTATCCAGGTTTGTCTATACTGTGAAAATAGCATCTTTTGTACTTTTGCCCCTTTCTATATCCATTTTGTTCTTGTCTCAATAATTTTTCACTATATTCATTTAATTTATTTCTTAATATATTAGCAAAAAGGTTTGATACTGTAGACAAGAGAGTGATCCATCTATAATTGCTTGCAATCGGTTTTTGATCCTTACTTGTGTAAATTTACCATTACACCTATCTGCCCTTCTCTTGGAAGTGAATACCCCCCTCTATTACCAAGTGTAGATTTCAATCAGTCCTCTTCAATCAGTAAAGTTTGACTTCTCCGAAATGTATTCCTGCACATGCCCTTAGGTTCATTAAAAATCTATAAGTTGACATCAAATTTGTGTTATAAATGTTTATTGTGAATCTATATCACAATCCTTTAGTGTGAAATTTCTATCATTAAAACCAGAGCAAAAACTGAAGGAAGGGAAGTAGAGTTAACAAACAAACAAACAAAACATTAATAAAAAAATATGAAATAACAGATGTTTTATGTTTTATATTTATTGAATCACAGCTCTAATTCCTACTATTAATTACCCATTGCAGATGGTAAACCATTATTATCTTAATATATTGTTATAAAACAGCTATTTAATTCTCTAGGAAGATAAAGAATATTAAAATACAGTTAATTTTATATTACTGCTAAAACAAATTACTTTCCTCAAAAGAAGTCAATTTGCTTCATTCCATTTGTCAACAATCTAATCACTGTTTTTCTTTATACCAATGACATAAAAAAATTTGAAATATTATTGAATTATGCCTCTTATAATTTTGAAACTTAAAACATCAAGATGCTTAATAGAAACAAGTTTACTTTAGAATGTTATAGAAAAATTGAATTTACTGACAAGGTAAGTACATTCAAGAAAGAGTAATTCCAAAGCTATACAAATAACAGCCCATTAACATTACAAAACGAACATTGTACTAAATGATTTTCTCAAGTATAGAAGCTATTGACTGATTGACACAATGTATGGTTTGAGCACAAAAGGGTGCTTTGGTTTCTAGTTGAATGTGGCTTTATTGAGAAAGATTTCTTAAAAATTTGAATGACTTTTAACACAAATAATAATTTAATAACCTTAAAAGTGTACTTAAAGAAAATACCTTTGTTTAAAGGGGAACAAGAAACTTTTAGAAAATTATTAGAAATTTTGGATAATTAAGAATGCTAAATTAAAAAATTTAAGAAAATTCTTAAATTCAAGGAGCACATTTACTTACAAGAATATTATGGTAATTCAAGCCCAATAAAGTTCATTAATAGAATATTTGTAACTTGTTTCAAATTAATGAACTATGCCTCTAAATTAGCTTTAAGTGTCTTTAAGTTTTTAACACTTAAAAATTTGAAATGTTAGAATGATATAGTAAAACTTGCTCAATCCATTAACGTGGTAGGTGTCATAAAAAATAGTAATTCAAAAGTTAAAAAATTATAAATTAGTCTATTAATATTACAAAGAAAACAAGGTAATATTTGATTATTTTTATTCTGCACACTATTGATTGTTTCTTTAACCAACGTTTTGCATGACGGGGCCTACGGGGATTCTGAACCATCCCTCTACTGTTTTCCCATAAGTCGAAGAAAGCATTTTATGTTGTGAACTTAGCATCACAGATGAATGGCGCTTTCTAAAACAATTGCCCATTGCACTCTCAACCAACTCATTACATACATATATCATTCCTCACACATTTATACATCCTTGTGTTTTTTTTACAACTACCAGATCCATCTCCTCCTCTATATGTTGGTAACTTGCTTTTCATTGTATTTTAAACTGCTGTTACCTGCCATCACCTTGAGAGATGTGGAAGAGATTTTTAAATTTGTGGTCAGTAAAACAAATTCAATCCTTGTTTGCAGGATATGACATATAATCCACTAGACCGGGACTGACGGAGAGGGGTAACTTTCAGAAAGGAGGCTGTAAAACGGCCTAGTTAACCTGTGAGTTCTTAAAACCTGATAATATTGAGGATGATAGTAAAGTGAAGTATTTGCATGATCATTACTTAATTATTTTCAGGCAATTCCAAGAAATAAACAAAAATGCACAACAAAAGGAGCTGATCAGGGATCTTTTTATTTTTTAATTTTAATTTCTTGCAAGTTGCAGTTGAAAATGTTAAGAATGGAAATTACAGCGTTCAGGCTGCTGCTTTGCACTGCACTGCACCACATCCTCCACACTATGCTAATTGGACACGACGTGAATTGTTTCCCAGAGCGTCATGAGGGGGGAAAGATTAACATCCACTTACTTTTCAGGATCTACTGGTAAATCGTCTACAAATCACGAAAAAGAGAAAAATTTGACCTTTTAAGAGAGGCAAATAAGGTCTTAGTACAATGTTTTGTGAAAGAAAATTATCTAAAAACCAAGTTCAGGGATGGATGACCGAACGGCCTTTCCATACAGAAACCTCAGGGAGTGGAGTAATGGTGTGAAGTATCCTGATGCTCAGTACGAATCACTGAAGCTCTATGCAAATTCAGAGGTGGTTCCAGTTAGCTGGGCCACACAACAACGAAATAAATTTACAAAAAAATGGGTAATGTATCATTTGTAATAAATAAGAGATTTGGTTATAGTGAACTCTTTAAATACACTGTTAAGAAACATTCCAAACAAAAATTCCAGAGAAAATATATGTCACCTCATTCAAATAAAACTAGGTAACGTGAGAAACATTGGCGACTCAAGATCATCT
>BOPP01000195.1:858259-882698 GCA_017312745.1 Gryllus bimaculatus | reverse complement strand
AATAAAAGATGACAAACAAATTTTAAAGATATTGAATAGAATAAAAGAATCCAAAGTGAAAGTTACACAGCAATCAGATTTAAAAATCATTAAAAATTGTATAACTGAAAAAATATATAAAAATAGTAAGCTGAAAATAAATAAAATAGGAGATGGGAGAAAAGTTAGCAAATCATGTTAAATGTAGCTCAATGTTTATACAAAATATTGTACTTCATAAAATATTTTTTAAAAAGAAGTGTAATTCTATTCACAACAAAGGGGATAATTCCCATTGTAATAACATACATTCTCACTTTAAGCAGGCTGAAGCAAGTATGGGAAGAGAGGGAACAGATAAACATAAAAAATAGAATGTTATTATTTTGAGTAGACAACATAATTGGATATGGAAGGGGGAGGTACAGATATAGATGAAAGTTCTCATATATAAAAGGGGAAAAGGCAAACAGAACATATCGTTAAGTATTAAAAACATTTTTATTATGGAACTTTTATTGTAAAAAGAACATAAATATTTGGGAAAAGATTTGATTCTAACATGATGTTATTGGTGGTGTGTGGTTTTATATATAAGGTTTCTGAAATTAATCTTGAATAAATTCTGAATTCATTATCCAAAATGGTGAGGTTATCTAAATTTAAAGAATGAACAAAATAAAGGTGATGATGAGAAATTGAGTTCAATTTTGTGCCAGTCTCCTAATGTTACTAACACACTCTTATATTCTTTGTTTGAGAGCATGTTTTGTCTGTCCCACATTGGAGACAGAACAATTACATCATAGGACAGTAAACTGCATTTTCTTTATCAGTTAAACAGATTTTATTCGTGACATATCTAACCAGATTTTGTTTAAACATTTATTCCTAATTTTTATTTCAAATTTTAAATCATAAATAATAAAACTTTTATGAAGGAAATTATTTATTATAGGAACAAATGGTAAGGTGAATATGTAACATTGACTGGTAGAGGTTTTGCTTGACAATTCCAAAGGCATATTAATAGTTATTTGTTATTATTATTTATAATAATGGCTGAATGTTTAGTGTGTTACCCATGAATAAAACGAAGAGGATAGTTGTTTTCAGGGAGGATACAATGTACAATGTTCATATTAGTGGCATGATATTTGGAATGAGAAAGGTTAATTGCTCTCTGAACTAAATTATAGACCATGCCAATTTTTTGATGAAGAATGTGAGTTGAAAAGAGGTTATGCTTGCAAAGAGTGGCACACTCCTTTTGAAATCAATTTCTTTCTGTACAAGAATTATTTAGCATGATAGAAATATCAAAATATTTAAGCAGTCCTTTAGTGGATCTCTCTAATATAAACTGAATAGATCATCACCATCATCATCGTCATGAACTGTATGGTGTTTAGGCTTAACAGCTCGTTCCGTTCGTTATGTAGTATTCCTGGTAGTTGGTCTTCCAAGTGTCCCTGCTGTTGCCACTTCTTTTGTGATCTTCCAACTTCTCTGTTCCCTGCTGCTTTATATTGCCATATTATACTAATATCCATCTGTTATTGTTCATTCTTTTAAGGTGTTCTTGCCATTTTCTTTGAGAGTTTTCTATTCCCTCTACTAAGTCTTTAGTTTCTTTTTAATGTCTTTCATTCTCAGTCTGTCCTTTCTTGTAACTCCTACAAGATGCCTCAGAAATCATATACGATCTGCTTGTATTTTTGGTTTATCTCTCTCTTTCATTATCCATGTCTCAGAGCCCATAGCTAAGGGTTAGCCATTATATTGTGAATTTTTAGTTTTGTTTTTGCATCCATGTCCTGCCAAAGTGTCGTTTAATTGTTCCACAAATTCTGTTGCATTTATACAATTTATTTTTTAAATCCTCCAGATTCAATACACTTATGATATATACAAGATATGAAAATTTGCTGACTTGTTCAACTATTTGTTCATTTATTACAATTTTGTATCTCTTCTGTTCTTTGCCATGTAATGCCATAACTTTTGTTTTTTGAACTGATATTTTCATAGAATATTTCTGGACCACTTTTGCCAGTTCAAAAACTGCTCTTGGTAGATCATCAGAATTTGTTATGATTGTTTGATCGTCAGTGATAGTTTGTATCCATCTTTTTGTCTTTCCTGATTTGGACACCCTGTTTAATTTTATTCCTCCTGTTTCTCACTAGGTGGTTAATATATGTTGAAGAGAGTAGGCAACAGACCAGATCCCTGACTTAAGCTGCATTGTTATATTTGCAGGTTTTTTCCCCGTCTCTTAACATTATTTATACATTGGAGTTTTCATATAAACTCTGGGTCATGTTGAGTAATTGATTTGCAATTTCCCAGAGTTTCTGTCTGTTTACTCTGCCATATGCCGTGTAACTTTCACTTTGGATTCTTTTATTCTATTCAATATCTTTAAAATTTGTTTGTCATCTTTTTATTTTCAGACGTAAACATGACAATTGTGTATTCGTAAACACCTGAAGACTGCATGTAACTAACACGAAATGTTGTAGAATGAACAACAAAGACTCCTTTGGGAAGAAAACATTTTCATTTTTGTTTTGTCCAAAATGTTTTTGGTTTGAATTATCAAAAAGAAACGAAACGGTCCAATTAATTGTTAACACTTTAATTAAACTCTCAAAAATAGCATGTTTAAGCAACAGCAATATCCGCGACGTGGGCAACAATGTATTCAAGTTATCATTACCAGACATATGTTCAGTTTTATTTTCTGTTACACTCTCTACCAAGGGTCCATGGAACGTGGCAGCGAGTTGCCATAAATAATCAAGTGACTAAGCAGTACCGTTACTCGCATCTGCTTCCTAACTTTTCCACCTTCGTAGGCCCAAATCACCAAATTAGAGTTAAATTGTGACTTTGTTTGCATTAGATAATCGGGGACAAGCGCGAACGCAGTCCCCACTACCAAAAATTACGCCACCCGAGTTATCCGCATTAGGGATAATCGCGGGGTAACGCCAATCGAAGTGCAAATGAAGGGCCTCACCTGGAGGAACCGCTTTATGATCACGGTAAACGCTCTGTGCCAGGTAAGTATGCAGAGACAACGTTCGCTTACTCTTTAATACCCCGCGCTTGCTTAACGGTAAACAAACGGCATGTGACACAAAAAACGCTTCCATCTTTTGTATAACACTATTTCTGTAGCAAAATCATTCGTGAGCTTATTATAATATAATTTGTAAACATCGAAAACATAAGAAAGTAACATATAATGCTACATCAATTGCATTGTGAGCGACTAAAAGGCATGCACAAGAACACCCCCATTATGTTGCAGTGCCGCTCCTGCGGAGTCTTTTAGAAATCCAGTGCTCTGGGATTTATAGTACTTAGCAATGCTGAAACGGTGGCGGAGCAGGTCACAATCGATGGGTGATAACTTCACTGAAAAACGGAGCGAGATTGGTGATTGGCTGCGCACGGACGCTTTAAAAAAATGGCCGCGCGAAATGTCTCAGGGGTCAAAACCCGCGCTCCATGTCACCATCTCCCATCTCGTTCACGTATACACGGAGAGATTAGTGGCTGACTGAGTCGACACTCAATGTATATATCCACGTATCACTAGTTTTTTATTTGAATGAGGTGACATATATTTTTCTGGAATTTTTGTTTGGAATATTTCTTAACAGTGTGTTTAAAGAGTTCACTATAACCAAATCTCTTATTTATTGGAAATGTTTGAAAATTAAGACCAATGATGCTAAACTGTTTTGCGTCTCAACCTTAGTTATGTGTTAAGTCTTTTCCTTGTTTTTTATATCCCTCCGTTGTGTCCGTAAAAATGGTTTTTATTTTCGCAGGTAATTGTGCTCTATCAACGATACAGATATCAACATTAATTATATCAGTAATAGAACTGGATAAAAATCTATTTAACCGGCAGATTCCATTATGTTAAGTATTAATCTTTCGTACCCCGAGCAAATGATAAATCAGGCATGCCAGAAGGGTCACATCTGGGCTCTTTATTATTTCTACTTTTTGTCAATATCGGAAATAATATATCATGTAAATTTTTAGTATATGCGGGTGATGTTAAATTATTCACGCTTTTTAAAACTATATCCGATTGTTAACAATTCCAGGAAAATAGAGTTGATTACACAATGGGCCAACATGAATTGTTTAGCTTTAAATATTGATAAATGTGAAGTCATGTTTTACATTACCTCTCGATCCCCATTGTGCTTCGATTATCAAATAATTATAAAAATTTCGAGACAGTATTACAAATTAAAGTTTGGGGTGTCATATTCAATCCCAAATCGAAATTCATACAAAACATCGATTATAGCTTCCCATATGCTGCTGGGATTCATGAATCCCAAATTATAATATTATTATGATACTTTAATTTAAAAAACTGAGTCAATTAAGTATAAACTTCTGCAACATATGGCATGGAAATTATCATTGCAATCCCCCAGATTTATACCTGACTATTTTAGCATAGCTACCATAAAGAGTCTAAGTTCATTATCATCTCTTGTGGTACGGTTTCACCAACCAGGATCAAATTCGTAGTTGATCAGAGTTTCGTGATCCTGATCCGCGGAGTCAAGGCCGACTTGATCCCTGTGCGTTTCACCGACGTTTTGGGACTTCGAAGTTAATCCGGATCCCATGATTCGTAAGCAGTCGTGAAAATGCGCGGTTGGCAACAATTTTGCAATACATTGTGGGTATTCTCGCGGTCAGCTGTAGGAAACGAGTTGTTTTGATTTCATTTTGTTCCGTCTGTGTGGTGTTTTGTTGTGTGTGGTAGTGTTCTTGTTCGATGATGGATTCACCTGACGTTGGAAAGAATGTATAGACAACGCCCAATTTTTCTCCAGTTGAAAGAGAATTACTCGAAAGCTTAATAAGCAAATACAAAGAAAGTTTTAATGCTCGTTCTGACATTTCAAAATAATAGCTTCTTTTGGGAATTACTCGTGGTCTCTCTCCCCACAATAAATCTTCAATGACTTCATTATTATTAATAATAATAATAATAATAATAATAATAATAATATTTATTTAGCCACATTCGAAAACATACTCCATTTTTACGACTTAAATTACCCTAACAAGAACAAAAATTGAAAGTATTACTACAATAAAAAAAATTCAATAAAACTCCCACGCCAATTGCAATAGAGATATCACAAAATGCTTTTTTACTAATGATACTTATAATTACACTAATTTGAAGCCAAAATATATTTAAATTTTACTTCCCAATACCGAGAATTCTAACCTACAATTGTGTTAACCCTACTTTTTTTACAATACCATCTTAAAAAACACATTTGCTCAACAAATATTACGCGTAATCCTACTTCTTAGCGAATACTTCCATACTGAATCTACGTCCAACTACAGGTATTTACTTAAAATATACGGAAAACTGGAATAGCTAGACGACATGGCAGAGATAACTCCTGATCTGGCCGTGATCCACCGCTCGGCGACGGATCAATTGCGAGTCAAATTTGATTCGAGTCAGACACGTTGATTCGTGTCAAGTGTGTCGAGAAACGTACAACGGGATCAAACTGAAGTTGATCCGGATCAACTCGGGATCATCATCTTGATTCCTGTTGGTGAGACCGGCCCTATGAAATTTGTCATTTTTACTCTCTAATATATAGTGGTGGATCTCTACTACAACTCATAGACATTTTCATCCTAAACAACATATACTTAATTATACGACGAACAGATGCTTCAATGCTTCTTTGTAGAGAATATGTCAGAATGAAATTTCTATGAATATATGTATTGCAATACATAATACTGATTATGAACTTTATACAACTGAAAAGTATTTTGTAAATTTAGTAAATGACAAATTATTAACTAACTTTGGTTAATTATGTAATATTGGGGAATGCCTGCATATAAAGGAGTCAAAATAAGGTTTTGTATTCACAAAAGTGATTGAGTGCACTATCAATTTTTATGATATCAAAAATAACATGAACTTGGATATGAATGAGACTTTTGTGAGTTATAGGGAATCTTATCTTGCTTTGTTTGAATGATTGATCTTAATTATTTGACATATTATCAATTTATCAAAGAAGTGAATTGAACTTATTTTGAATGAATTTTGTTGATGGACTACTGTACTTCATTTTATTTCATCATCATCATCATCATCATCATCATCATCATCATAAACGGACCAGAAATTAGGCTTTACAGCCTGTTTCTATTGGTTTATTGCAGGAGCCTTGGTAATTATTAGTCCTCTAAGTGCTCCTGCCGTTGCCACCTGTTTAGTGGTCTGCCTCTGTCTCTGATCCCTGTTGGCTTGTTCTTCCAGATTAATTTTGGAAGTCCGTTGTTATTTCTCTGCTTCTCATTTTATTTTATTCTTTTTATTTTGTAATATTATGATTTATATTTTTGTACTAATAATTTTAAGTCGTAATGATTGTGGTTTATTTCGATATTTGATTGTAAAATGAGCAGTTACTAGTATAAATAAATAAATAAATAGTAATGTACATTTTACTGCTTACACACACGTTTCAAACAAAGGATAACAAAATTATTCAATTATTAACAACAATAATAATGTAACCGCCAAAAAGAACATTGTTACTAATAACTGTTTCTGGCTTGGCAGCAAGAAACATTTATAAGTTACCAAGTTATTAGTGGTTTTTTTGGTTTTAATTTTTGTTAATAAATGTACTATTTTCAAATGATTTTAAATATTTCTTATTTTAACATGAATCAGTATGATATCCATCACCCTAAAATGTAGAAAATTATCAACTCTTTATTGTCTAGTGACTATTGTATTTTTGTCCTTTGAATTCATTAACAATTTATCTAAAAGGAAAATTTTAAAATTGTGATGCCTGAACAGAGACTTATTACAATAACTTAGCATAACATTTTGTAATGTTTCTGAAATTACTTTGAAATTAAAAAAATCAAATTGGACACCCAAAGTATTTCGATGGAGAGACGAGTGAAAATCAAATGAAATTATGGATTTTTCTTCTGATAGGGATTCTCAAAGAACAGAAAGCAATATTGAATAGGTGAGTTCAATTAGTTTTGAAATGAATGCCAGTGTTGAGGAAAATTTAAAATGAGTAGTATCTAAGGAAACGAAAGATGATGGTGTAAAGAATAAGGGAGCTTCAATAGAGAAATATGGTGGTGATAATGAAAATATATCTCAATTATTGTTGCCGAATATACAATAATTAAAATAAAAAATGAAAAAGGAAATTCCTGCAATTTGCATCGGATGATCCAGATATATGAGCAAACATGACATGAAGTGAATAAGAAATTTGATCAAGTGGAAATTAATCAGAATCATCTGAATAGGAAAGTAAATCAAAAAGTTTGGGTACTCCAGAATTTTATAAATGACAAAATATGCTGTACGAAACAGAAAATTCAAGACAAGATTATACAATAAAAGAAGTATAGTAGGCTGACGCATTAACCCACAGTACGCACGTACAGTTCATATTTTGAAGACGACCACCAATTTAATACTGTGTTTGCATTAGATAATCGGGGACAGCGCGAACGCAGTCCCCACTACCAAAAATTACGCACCCGAGTTATCCGCATTAGGGATAATCGCAGGGGTCAACCCAATCGAAGTGCAATGAAAGGGCCTCACCCTGGAGGAACCGCCTTTATGATCACGGTAACCTCTGTGCCAGGTAAGTATGCAGAGACAACGTTCGGCTTACTCTTTATACCCCCGCTTGCTTAACGGTAACAACGGCATGTGACACAAAAAACGCTTCATCTTTTGTATAACACTATTTCTGTAGCAAAATCATTCGTGAGCATTATAATATAATTTTTAAACAACGAAAAACAATAAGAAAGTAACATATAATGCTACATCAATTGCATTGTGAGCGACTAAAAGGATGCACAAGAACACCCCCATTATGTCAGTACCGCTCCTCGGAGTCTTTTAGAATCCAATGCTCCGTGATTTATAGTACATAGCAATGCTGAAAGATGGCGAAGCAGGGGCAATAGACGGCGGGGTACTTCACTAAAAAACGGAGCGAGATTGTGATTGGCTGCGTGCGGACTCTTTAAAAATGGCCGCGCGAAATGTCTCCACTGTGAACATGTTTTTAATTTATCAGGTAATTGTGTCCTACCACATATATAATATCAATAATAATTAATATTATGTTATTATATACAATACTAATATACGTTTCATTGCTCAAACAGTGGATAACAAAATTAATTAAATGCTAACGGTAATAATTTAACATTAATTAGTTGTTGCCTTGTAGTTAGTAAGAGGGCTTGATAATTTCTCAAATTAAAATTAAACCATTGAATAAAAACTTTGATTAACTCCAGTTGTAGTCAACCTCTGGGGACAGACATTTTTACACACACAGCATTAGAGGTTAACTTCATCCAATTGTGCCGAAAAAATGTCTCCACAATGATTTATTTTGTTAGTACAGGAAAACTTAAATGGTTCAATAGATAAGCATTGCAAAATCAATTTCAAAATGTTTATTTAGTCTTGAAAAATATGTAATTTGTGACTGCTTTGAATAACAAATCATCATACTAACACCAAAGCAATATATTTGATAGAATGTTTTTAAAACCGATATGTACCTGAACACTGAGTGCAACTTCTCCAAAGTGTTGTGCTACAGTACAATTAGTTTTAAATTTGTTAAATCATTGAAGTGTACAATGAAGGAAAGTGAAGTTAAATAAATGTGCAATATGTGTGATTAAAATGTATCTCAAGTGTGTTGACTGTAAAGAAAAAATAGAGAATATTAAATATCAAACTAAAGTATTTGTACACCTTAATATTTAAACATGTAGATGTTTTACAAGCTCTAATGTGCAACATACCAATTTGAAACTTAATCAGAAAGAAGGACTATTCTTAATATATGTACCTCAAAACATGTAAAAAGTGTGGTCACAAAGTGACAAGTTAGTCAAGAGTGCTTCTACTAGATAAACGTTAAAGTTTGTACAAGTTTCCATCATGTAACTCTTTTCTTTACATTATTTCTTGTATTTCTAACATCAATAATGTAATCTAGGAGCTGTATCATTGTCTTAGTAGTATTTTATCTTTCCTTTAATGATTCAGACAAGAATTCAGAAAACGGACGTTGGGAAATATTTATTCGTGAATCGCACTATTAGGGACTGGAACAGTTTGCCTGTGACAATCTTCGATCCCTTCCCTCAAAGCCTGAGCAAATTTAAAAATAAATTAGTTTCTTGAATGTGGATATGTTATAAAGATATTTAATAAAATTCAGTGTAATTACCTATTCTCTTCTTGTAATTAAGTATTATTATTTATTATTATTATTATTATTATTATTATTTTATTATTATTATTATTATTATATTATTTTATTATTATTATTATATTATTATTATATTATTATTATTATTATTATTATTATTATTATTATTATTATTATTATTATTATTATTATTGTTATTGTTGTTGTTGTTGTTATTATTAATGTTATTACATTATTAGCATTATTATTATTGTTATTATTATATTATTATTATTATTATTATTATTACTATTAATATTATTAAGTGCAGTGCAGTGGCGTGAGTGCAGTGGGTTGTGCAACTGAAGAGAAACGAGTAGAAAGACATTGCAGATCGCTGTTATCGCAGTGCGGTGAGTGTGGTGAAGTGGAAGTTTCTATGAAAGATTGCACGGTGAAATGTTCATGTGATTTTTGTAACGTTTGTAGAGTTTGGTATAGTTGTTTAAGTTCTGTAATATTAAGTTAGTGTATTCTGCCACCAAGTTCTCACAATTAATTGCAGAATTATTAATAAATCTAAATTATTCCTACGTAATAATCAATAATCAATAAAATTGGTAGTAAAATGAAGGAAACCAAAAGATTGATGAAGAGAGAAGGATTATCATTAGGTTCATAAATTCTGGTTTGTTGCCATCTCAAATATATAAATAGGTAGGGAAAAAAAGATCAAGCATTGTGAGAATCAACAGGTTTGGAGAGAGAAAATCAGTGAAAAATGAGGTTGGAAGTAGTTGTTCTTCTAATTAACTGTTTAGATGAGGAAACTGCATTTCAGAAAGTTGAAAAGTAACTCCATAAGAAGTGTTGCACAAATTAGTGTTCAACCAAAAACTGATTTAAAACTTAATATCAGGTTATAAACTTTTAAAAAGATTTTACATAATCATGAATATCATTTTACAGTAGCCAGGTAAAATAAAGATGAGAAAAAATTGCAGAATACGTTAATCATGATAAGAATAGTTTTATAGAATTCTGAAATGAAGTTTTATTTTCTAATGATGGAAAATATCCAAAATTTCAAGAACAGCAAGAAAGTGAGGATAAGATGAAGGAAGAACTGGAGGGGAAAATTTATTTTCTTCAGTCCAGCACGGTGATAGTAGTGCAACGGTACGAGCTGATACGATGTAGAATTTCCGTGAATAAAATTTGCAGCGCTGCCACCACTGGAGGAGAGGGAGGTTCCTGACCAGCGTTCCTCCGGCTATTGAAGTTAGGGGTATTTACGACGTTTTATGGCAGGACACCCCCGCGCAGTTCGGGGTGAAGGGAGCCCTTTGTCGGTGACCGGGTCCCGCCGAATCCTCGAGAGGGTGCTTTCCCCACCCCCGCGACCGCTCGTCAAAGAGACCCGACGTCAATTGCGCCCACTTGGGGAGACAGATTTACGATCGGCGTGCGTGCGTGTCCGAAGTGTCATGCCGATTTTTTTCGCCGGCCGCGACAGCAACGGACATTTTAGCTGTTAAAAGGGATCCCGCGGAATTGGTCGAAGCCCGCCCCACCGTGCTCCGCGAAATTCAATCGCGCGTATCGGGTGGATTCTCACTGGAGGAGAGGGGGGTACCGAGACTTCATGATTTGGGAGAGCAGCTCTGAAAAAGGCTGATTTGTACATTCTTGCGAAGAGAAGTCGAGCTCTCACGCTGACTTACTCGAATTTTCTTGCATAATTGTAGATAATTTGTAAATCACCCATCATCGTCATCACTTAGGCATTAAATGTTTGTTTACCAAAGTGTCATGATTATTATTGAAAAAACCCATTCCCGCTCCAAAAGCCACACACACATTCGGCAGGTGTGAGGGGTTTCAGTAGTGACGTTTGTAGCTGCTTGAGTGCAGCTATGGCAGGATCATCAGTTATTAGTGAAATTATAGACCATAAAGATTATATTATCAATCTAACGACAAATGTAGCATACAGAGCCAAAGAAATTTAGACTTTCAAATTGTTTTCATGCAAAATAACAATCAAATGCACATGGGTATAATTCTAAACTGTGCATTTATACAATAATCCAAAATTCATTTTCACATCACTACTGCCCTGAAATATATCAAATTTAGTTTTCATGGAGATACATTATAAATTTCTCTAAAAGAAAGGACTCTTTAAAGAAATTTCTTAATGTTACTTCTTTGAAGAGGCAAAAAACGTTTTTCCAAAAAAATTTCAATTCCACTATTTTAAAATTTATTTATACATTTTTGACTTATCATATTATCAAACGATATTTTTTATTTATAATTAGAACATGAAAATAATACTATTTTGTTTTACCTTACATGTATGAAGCCAATGAAATAAAATAAATATTTTTGATTGAAATATCCAGTGTGCAAATACTTTTTCCTATGACTACTTAAGATGCTTCCACAACACAAACTTTTGTTGAGAAAGCTAGGAGAACTAAATGCACTATGTGCTGAGAGAGATGTTTCTAGTAAGTTTGTAGGTTTATTAAGAGCCCACATTATTTAACCCTTCGCATACCAAGCAGGGTACATGTGTACCCCTATCTTATTATTTTACTTGTGATTACTTTGGGATATTGAAATTTCATTACATTGTCCAATATACTTATGTTGACAATGACATCTTAGAGAAAGTAATAATTTTAAGGTGTTTTAAGTTTTGTACTTAAAAACAAGCACTGGGGTACATTTATATCCTGATTGGTATTCTGTGCCACCAATGTTTATTTCTTATTAATTATTACAAACAGACAGAATGAGTAGAATAAGTTGCAGGAAGTGTTTATCATTTACCTGTAATGAACATTCTGATACAAAAACAATAAAAATATGCATTTGTTATCTAAAACACAAATAACCTTGAAAGAAGTATTTTGATGAAGTGTATTGATGTAATAAAATAGAAACAGAGGAATACAGTTACTTAATTTTATTAAATTTTTCTTTCATTAACTGCTCAAATAAGCAAAATGTTCATATTTTAGTTAGTTATTTCATATTTCAAAGCAATCTTGCATAATATATGAGTGGGGTACATGTGTGCCCAGCTTGGTATTTGGTGTTACATTTAGAACTTCGTATGCGGAGGGATAAACAAGAATTCTGACCAACTGAAAGAGGTAACAAATAATGTTGCAGCCGTTACTTATAATGATATTAATTATAAAGAACTGAAATTGATAGTTATGGAGATCAGACCACAATATCAGACCACATTACTGCAGAAATAATTACAAGAATAATATAGTAGCAATTTATATTCAAAAGGAGACTGCTTGTTAAAAAAATAAATTGGATAGATATTTCAAATGAAAAAATGTTATTTTAAGCATCAGCATTTAATACATTCACTATCAATGGAACAATTAAAATTACAGAAATCAACCTATAGAATAAACAATAGAAGCACTTGAACAAGTACTTGAAAAAGCTAACAACAGAAAAAGTCCTGGAATAGATGAAATAAACATAGAACTTATCAAATACGGAAGTAAAGAACTAAAAGTGACTTTGATTGAACCATATAACAAAATATGGGCACAGAATGTTGCCCCAACAGAATGACAAATGGGTTTGGTAACAAATATGCATATGAAAGGAACAAAACTAGACTGCAACTACACTGGGATAATGCTACTGCCAACAACCTCAAAATTATTTGCTAACATATTAAGGAATAGAATGAATGAGTACAGTGAAAACTTCATGGGCGCAGAACAATCTGGATCCAGAAAGGGCAGGAGCACAAAGGATTCTATGTTGGCCTGTCACCCAACCTTTGCAATCAATATTTATGCCAACAGTCTCATCGAAGAATGGAAGAAGTCAGTAAATTAAGGTATACAAGTTAACAGAAAAAAAACTATACATACAGTCTTGTTTGCCGATGACCAAATAATTATGTTGTGGCTGAATCAGAAGATGCAACACATGAACTGAAATAAAATGGCAAAGATCTATGACGTGGAAATTTTGACAAAAAAGCAAAAGTGTTCCACGGAAAGGAACTATGAAGAGTGAAGATAGTCATTGAAGGGGAAATAATAGAGGTAGTATCAAATATTTAGGCAATAACATTGGAATAAACTTCCAAGATCTCTAACGCAAAATTTTGAAATATAATAGAATAAATGGAATAATTAAAATACACTTTGGGAAGGACACGACACAAGAAATCAAATTAATAATACACAACATGACAGCCAAACCTATGCTATTATATGGATCAGAAACCTGGATCCTATAACAAAGAGACAACCAAAGACTAGAAGCAGCTAAAATGAAGTTCGTAAGATACCTTCTTGGCTACATTAGACTGGATCAACAGAGAAATAAAGACATAAGGAAAAGATCAAAGACAACAAACATAACAGAGGGTGTTAAAAAAAACAACATAAAAAATGGTTGGGACATATTAAAAGAATGAAAGAAGGAAGATTCCCAAAGGGTGTCCTAAAATATTTGCCACTTGGATAGAGAGATATAGGAAGACCAAGAAAGAAGTGGATCATGCAGGAACACCTGACCTATTTCAGGTCCACTTCTTAACCAGGAACAGGCCCCCTGGCCTTACATCCTGCAGCCCATGATGATGATGAGGAATTTACAGTTTAAGGAGAATTAACAGTTCAAATATTAATGAATTTCTCCTGAAATTTGAATAACTTTTAATTAAACTTGCAACAATATACACCCTAGAGAAGTAATTGTAGGAGATTTTAAATTAGAGTTCAAATATGAAAAAGCAAGTAAATGACTAGAAACTTTCACCACAAGCTTCTCATGTCAACAGAACAAGTAACCAGTAGTTTAATAAGAGTTTTTAAAAATAGTAACAATGCAAGTTTTGATGGAAAATCATCATTATTTGATTCGCTTATTTGTGTAACGCTCCATCAAGATTTTGGGCTACCATGGTACTTAAAGTTTTATTTAGTTTTATATGCAACATACTTTGCATGTGAAGCAAAATAGTTAAGATATGTAGAATACTTTAGGACATTGCATAGAAAACTAAATAAACAAAAATCAAACTTTAATTACCATGGTAGAAACCAATTCCTACACCAGACCTTATGACAACTTGCTATTGTAGATTATTAAGACAAATAATTCAAATTAATTCATAAGTAATCAGTGGAATGAAAGTCTCATTATCTCTCATCGCAGTTGAATTTACACCACTCTTTCTTCTCATTTAGTTTCTTCCCCCACCCTTCCTTGACAGTTGAACTACATTTGCGCATAACTGACTCCAGATGTCTCTCACAGAAGTTTAAAAGACAGAAACAACTAAAAATGAATGCGAACTTCTCACAGTGTTTAAGTTATGGTATATATTATAAATAATGTAAATATTTTTATTCTTGTTATTAATTTGCACTCCAGCTTGATTACTAATAAGGTAAGCTTCTGTCAACTTATACAAAATGTACTAAATATCACACAAATCTTCATTAATTGTATAGCTTTTAATCTGAAGCTGAAAGTAATTGTTTATATTATCCTGTATTGTGATTTGGAGCTTATGTTCAATTAACACTTTTGATCTGTTGTTAAAAATAATACAGAAGCATTTCTATCATACCATTTTCTTTCTTGTAACATTTTCTTTAAACCAGAGGTCTGAAATGAAACAATAAATCATGGTTATTTACAACAAAGTTGAAAGTCTTAAATTCAAAAAGGAACTGTCTTTTATGATTAACAAATAGCTCTTTAAGTGAACTTACTTTTCCTAAAGAATTGAAAATAGGTATTGCATTATCATTCCATAAAAAAGATGACATGAAAGCAAGAAGTGATCATTCTAGAACCCCAACCTATATCTCTGCCAATTCTTTGGAATGGTATGTCTGAATACAATAAAAAGCTTAGTGGACTCCATCAAAATTTCATTATGGATTCAGAGAGGGACTATCTACAACTATTGCCAAGGCAAACTTCATCCACTGAACAATTGAGAAAAAAACAACACAAACAACACAAAAGTCATTTTCTAGATTTTTCAAAAGCTTTTGATTAACGTATCATGATATACTGCTTGAGAAAATGAAATGGAATGAAATAAGAGATGTACTGTTGTAAACAATTCCAAACAGTGAATTGAAATCTTAAATCATTTATCTAATTATATTCAAAAGGTATGTTTGACTTCAAAATTGTAGCATTTATTGTTAATTCTAAAATGCTGTACCCATACTCCCAAATGATTAAATACTGCCAAACACTTGCCTTTAAAGCAATGGAGAGAATTTATTTTCCTTGGAAGTGAGGATGGCTGAATGAGTGATGTATAAAAGCCTAACTACTTATTAAAATAATATAGTTACTACAAAGCTTGGAAAAGCTTCCAAGAGAATGGCAGATAGGTATAGTGGTAAATTTACACAAGAAAGCATCAAAAACCGACTGCAAACAACTATAGAAGGATCACTCTCCTGTCTACATTATCAAAACTTTTTGCTAACATCTTAAGAAATAAATTAAATGAATATAGTGAAAAATTCTTGGGAGAACAAAATGGATTTAGAAAGGGCAGAAGTACAAAAGATGCTATTTTCACAGCAACAGAGAAACGACACACAACGAACAGACAAACCTGGACAAACGAAAGAGGAGGAACTCTTCCTCTTTATAGACTTTGATAGGGTGAACAGAAACAAAATGTGGGAAATACTGGAAGATGAAGAGATACCTACAGACATAATAAAAGGAATCCTGAGTTTGTATACAAACTCTCAGATTAAAGTCAGATTGAATGATGGAAGCAATAAAGAGTCTTTTTAACAACCAAAGGACTGAGACGGGTGTGGGCTATCACCATGCCTGTTTAACATTTATGCATACCACATGATCAAAAAGTGAAAACCGGTATAAATTTAAACAAAAGACAAATGGTCCAAATGATTTTCTATGCAGATGACATGATCCTAACAATGGAGTCAGATGCCTTACAGAGGTCTGCAAATGAACTTAATTAAATAGCCCTAATGTATGACATGAAAATCTTGACAAAGAAGACTAAAAACGGCCGAATTTTCCCCCAGCCCCCTGGGCCGAATTTTCGGCCCCGAAGCTGCAAGCTCTGAGGATGATCGCTACGCGATCGAAACGATCATAAGCTGAATAAAAAGTATTGATAGCAGACAATATCTTTATTTATCATAAGACCATTACTTTTAAGGTAGGACTTTATGAAATGAATCAAATGACGCTAACATTAAAACTGTTTTTACTGAAATTCATATTTATTGTTTCACATAGAAAAAGTGATTTTATTAAACACTAACTAAACTCAATTTTTCCCCTAACCAGGTATCTCCCATCAGCGGGGCACCGCCCCAGCCGGGACAAGCTCTGAGCTCCCGATACGATATATTCTCTTTGCTCCCGACTGCTTTGCAGGTACGCGCTCTAATGTAGCGTGTGTACATGTACAGCGCGTGCGTGCGTGCGTGCGTGCGCGTGTGTGCGTGTGCGTGTGTGTGTGTGTGTAAGGGGTGAGGAAAGGAAGAGGAAGGAATGATCGCGGGCGATCCCTGGCCCGTTTCTTAGAGTATTGCTCCGACATTCGCATGGTGATTCGATTTCGATCACTGAAAATTATGGATCAGAGTTGTCGGCCGATAGAAGTCTCCTCCAGTCGACCTAGCTATGCAGCCTAGCTAGTGTCGAAAATCCTGCCACCGTCGCGCAAGAGAACTGAAAAGGATTGCGCACGAAAGAAACAGGGAAATTCATGCCTGTGGCTTTTGGCAAGGGCAACGCAAAGCAGTAAGATTACGAGAAAAGTCCTCTGACAACAAAAACCAGACACCATTCTAAAGTAATGCGAAAGCGTTTCCACAATGGTTACCATCCAAAGGAAAGGGTTCTTGCTTTTAGTGGGTGTGAGTCTCACATATTCAAGAACGCTGTCTCTCCTGAATGTTCATTAGAATTTCCAGTTTTCTTCATTACAGAAATAATTGTTATTGTTCAAATTTTTAAAATTATTACTATCGCTTATTTTTAAAATTATTGTAGCTCATTTCAAAGAAAATTGTGCTTCCAAAACAGGTATATATATAAAGATATTGAACATGTTTTCACATTCTTGTAAAATTTAATTTCAAATTTTTAGTCTTTGAAACTTTAATTTTAAGGTCAGCAAAGAACTTTTCAATATTAATTGCTTCAAGAAGAATTTTAATATTTTGGTTATTTATTTTAAATTCTGTTCTCAGGTTGCACAATACAATTGTTTAATTTCTCAGTGCACCAAACTATTTAAACTCCTTTTTGCTATCTTATTAAAATTCAAAATATTAGAGACTCCCTAATCATTAAGCACAGCACAAAACACTCAAAATCTGCACTCATTCAAATCCAGTATACAATCTAAATTATGTAATATTAATTATGATTACTTTTATTAGATTGAATTAAAAGTTGATTTATTTTTTTAAAGAATCCAGATTTACCAAGGACGTTTGGTTCCTGTTTCTTACATTTCCCATAGTTAAATAAATCTCCCTGCAGTACTGTTTGTTA
Source organism: Gryllus bimaculatus (assembly GCA_017312745.1). Classification (NCBI taxonomy): domain Eukaryota; kingdom Metazoa; phylum Arthropoda; class Insecta; order Orthoptera; family Gryllidae; genus Gryllus; species Gryllus bimaculatus. The sequence goes on along the minus strand of BOPP01000195.1, from coordinate 864,828 downwards.
CAATATTTTTGCACAATTTTACAATTTGCTCTTACTAGCTCGACACAAAAGGACTTACTTTTACTCTCTTGAAATGTAATAGTTTTCAGTAAGCTTTTGACTTAGGGCAAAACATTAAATTGAATAATAAATCAACAACAGGGAGTATATAAGAATGGAATGGAACATGTTGTGTTGTTCAAATATATTTTCTTTGTAACATTTACGACTGGTTAAAAACTAAAAAAAACTAAAAAGAAAAAAAAAGACACTGTTGACAACAAACTGTATTTTTCGAAATAGGGAGGCAACAAAATTTTGAAACCAAATTTCTCTAACTCTTCCTACTTTTTGGGACATTATATCAATTTTTCTGAACAGAAGCTACTCAAATTAATTCACAGAAATTTAAAACACTTCTGATTAGGATAGCAATTATTCAAAGCAAATATTTCTTTATAGAAAAAATCACTATTTTATATCAACAAAACTTTGTTCTTATATTTCATAATTATTTTTTTTATTTTTAATTTTGCAGTTTTAAGCCTCACTATAATTTTAATAAAATGCCCATGAATTGTCCATGAATTACAAAAGTACTCAATAGCAGTTTATAGTCTTCATTGAATATTTGAAAATTATAAAATCTAATTTTATCACTTTCCAAAAAGTTTCCAACAATATTGGTTATTTTGTTCATGAAGTACCTTCATAAAATTAGATCTATGAATGTGCATTATTCATTAATACAAAAATATCAATGTTCTTCTTAATTTAAATTATTTAACTGTACAACAATTTTATCATAAATAAAAATAAATGTATATATAATAAAGGTTTTGTTTGTATCATTGCTTACATACAACAAAAAATTAAATAATATTGTACATATTTTCAAAATATGTTAAGCGATATTATATATCCAATTAATCACAAAAACATTTGAGACAAGTCTGGGTGACCAGATAAAACAAGAAACAAGAAATTTCTAGTTTTCTATCTCTACTGTCAATCTGCAATACCTTCATAATATAGAAACAAAATGTTTTTAAAATATTCAACAATTGAAGATAAACTTTATCAAATCATAAGCATAAAAAACAATGTTGACATAGAATGAAGTGTTTTTAAAGCACAAATATTCAATTCCTATTATGAGTCACAATATCATTTATTAGTATGAGTTTAATTCGTATAAGTACAATTTATTTATTTGTACAAAAGTCTTAGATCACAAGGAAGCAGGTACTCACCTAGAAGAGCAGTCCTCTCTTCTCCCATATTACTCTTTGTTGGACTTCCAAATGCTTTTGCTCGGCACAGGCTATTTGTCCAGTGGAAATATATAACCAAGAGGATTCTGAAACAGAAATCCCTATAATATAAAAATATGGTAGGCCCACTGCATAAAGAACATGTTCTTATTGACTTTAGAAAATCTGTTCTACACTTTTAATTTCCTAGTTCAAATGAACCTTAGTAAATGTTTCAGATACTTTATTGAGAAGCTAAGTCAGAAGTTTATAACTATTAATAAATAATGTTTTAAATAAAGCAAACTGTTACACAGTCTGTAGATCATGATTTCTGGTTTGGCAATTTTTTCCCCTGGATAAATATTTGTTTTGCAATGATTACTTATTTTGGTAACATTTTGAAAGATCCTGAAAAATGGTCATGATAGTTACCATCTTAGTTACGTTGACATATCAACATATATCATTTATGAGGGATTTTTGGTGATTACATTCTCGAAAGATTAATACCCTATTATATTATTTTAATTAATTAATTTATTTAACTCTGTGTGATGTAGAAGTGGGAAAAGTGTACTTTGTGCACGTTTTCTTAAATTCTGGGATCTCTACCCTTGCTCACATGCAAGTTGAATTCTGAATACAGATGGAAATTAGGGTTTTTGGCAAGAATTGAGATGCAATATATACACTCCGTTGAAATAAAAACAATTAGCAAAGGTAGTCCAGCTACAGATTAGGGCTATTGGTCCTAATTGTGCCAGTCGTGAAGGAACTGACCTCCTACAGCAAGAATGTGGAGAACAATAATTTGAATAACTGCACTTCCCACAGAACTCTAGAAGATGTACACAGATAGTGAAGTTACAATTATGTCCAGAAGCAAAATAAGGGTACTTGTTTAAAGGTTCAGGGAAACTGGATGAAAAACCTGATCGAGATGAGGGTCATTGTCCCGGAAGCATGTAATTTACTTTTCGGTTTCTTTTTTCATTCAATGTCATGGTTTAGGTAAGACACTTACTCATTTAACTGCTATCACACTGCTGTTGACAGACTTTCCCCAATTGTGTTTTCAGATCAGTGAACTTCTTTAATACATTTCTCACACAATACATTTTAAATGACACTGTCTGATTGTGTACTTTGCTTGTGGCAATTTCAAGAAGACATTGCATTATCGTGGCACCGGCAATATTCTCAGCGTACGCGTTTCGTAAGACAGCATGACCACTCTACCCGCATCCACTCGCCCCTGTGTGCAATTGCATACAAGGCACATTCGGAGCTCGATCCGCTTCGCGCGTATTCTGAAGGAAGGCCCCGGAATGAGCGTAGAACTGTACTTCGATTTTTTCAAGCGGCCGATGACATCCGGTCATTCTTACACTTCCTGTCTTTTAAAATTAATATTTTTAATTAATTCGCGAATGTTCTTCTCAAAGTGGCTCATGGCTACAGAAATTTGCTTACCACTTTTAAAAAGAAATATATTAATAATATTCGTTAGTGAAACGCCCTGTCAATAATGTGTGCAGTTGGGACGATTCTTTGTACCTCTGCTGCACGATGTATGCACCTGCACTGCTCAGTACTTTAAAAACATTGCGTGTGTCAACAACCTCGGATCTTCTGAATCTTCAGATAAATAAGTTAGAGGACAGACGTTGACAAGTAATTCAGCCTGAGCAAGAGATATATTTATGTTAGTGGATGTCAAGTTCCCAACGCCATAACATCTTCCTTAATATATCGGATCAATTTCTGCCTCCCTCCACTTAGCGAGGCATTTCCGTTTCATTTGAAGCATATCGATTCTCGGTTTAACTTTTCCAATTCGACTTAAATTAGCGACTTACTAGCACAAACTTTCGAGTGTTATTTGAAACGGTTATGTAAAATAGCTGCTGGTGTCTACATGCACGGAGTGTGCCAATGGTCAGCTCAAGGATACATATTTTGTGCAGCAAATAAACGTTAAGTATAAAAAGGTTAATTATTAAAGATGGTAAATAGTTTCTTACAACCAAATGACATATGAGTAGTTGAACTGCGACTCATATGTCAAAATAAGGGACTCTTAGCCCTTTCCTCGCACTTGCAGCCAAAAACGTGTTTTTTAATTTCATTTTTTCGTCAATTTAACATTATTTTCTCTAATTGAAAAATATAAAAAATAAGAATATAATTTATTCTATCAGAAAAAAAATTTTTTTTTGATATTTAATAGGTGCGGATTTTAATTTCCCCAAAAAATGTGTATATATATGTATATATATATATATATATATATATATATATATATATATATATATATATATATATAATCTTTAAATTACTGGGACATAGAACCCTCGATCAGGCACGACACATATCAAAACTTCCTCTCAAAACAATTGTGATTTTTTTTTAGATTTTTTCGATTGCTGAGCTGTATTTGAAAAAACAAAATTGCTTTTATTATTTATTGTTTATTATTAAATTATCCATTTAAATTTAAGGACAGTTAAATAAATTCATTTTATATTTTTTCAATTAATTCATTTGTACAATGTTTCAAAGAACATTTTACGTCATTTCCAAGTACTGAAAATAATTATTATAAACATTTAACTGAATTCGTTACAATTTTCTATGTACTTATTTATGCGAATCCTTTTTAGCTTACCTAGAGTAAATTCGTGATTCAAATTATTCACAATGTATTACACGGTGTACAAATCATTCCAATAAAAATGTTTTCACATTAAGTTTTTGTACATTCACACAATAAAGTTATTTGGAAAGTATGTAACCTAAGAATTATTTGAAAAGTATGATACAATTGTTTAGACCCACCTCTCATTCGATTACAATAAAAAGTTATAGATGATAGAAATCATCCATATGTCCGTCCGTGTCGTGCAAGCGCGCGCGGTCGCAGTTCGTACTCATCTGGCAGCCACCTCTCACCAGAGAGTATATTACCTCTCACACGAGGATGAGCCAGCAGCGGACTCTTCTACTGGCTGTGCGCGCACACACATCGGCCCGACTATGCAGCCAGAGGGCTACTAGTAGAAAAGGGCTGGAGGACCACCTCGTAAGAGGAAATGATAGAATCGGTCAAATGATAAAAGAAGAAGCGAATTTGGCTTAAATATTAATTTAATAAATGAAGATAAAAGGAAAGACATAATGCCTCTTGGAAATAATAAAATAAAACTAACGGCCTAAGTAAGAAAATGGAAAACAAAACAATTATAAATATTATACTATATACAAAGTGCATGCAGGGCCCGAGTTGTGAAAGGAAAAATAAATTTAAAACTAAATTAGTAATTTACAAATAGCGGTCTATAAAATTGTTTGACATAACCAAAATGATAAAAAGTTCCTTTCCAAATGATGATCACAACAGTTCAATTCAATTCAATTACTGAGCTTGCATTGCTTAGAATGAACTTGCACCTACTTGCACTGCTTGGCTCGGCACCTCCGAGGCAGGAACATGTTATGTGGAAGCGCTGAGCTCGTTCCGATTGTGGCCGGGGGGTGGGGCGTCGCTGCGTGAAGGATGGGATGCCCTCGTCACAGCACACCTCTGAGCGAATGCCCCAAGAACCCGGACACAGTGACACGCAAATATGCCGGCTCGGCGTGTGCTGATGGGCAGTTTGCAGCCCTACTGAAGGGCGAGGTGGGCAGCCCGGAGACCTGCGAGGCAAGGCATCGCGCCGACTGCCAGCGCGGAGCAAGCAGCGTGAGCATTGATGCGACTGACTGCGTAAACGCGAACGCACAAACTCACACGACTGACGAATTTCAATCAACCTGACCTCCGAGCCATCTCAAATCTCTCTGCCGGGGCGCGAGGGTGCACGCAAATATTTAGGAACCGCCCCTCCGCGAGGCGCGACGAGGGCCGGGCGGGGCCGCTGCACTTCGCGGAACGCGCAAATGAGCTGCGGTAAGCCGCACTACAAAGCAAGTGGTTTGAAAGAATCCGCGCAGGTCGGCGGGGCGTTGGGGCCGAGCCACTGGCTGGGGGTGGTCGCAATTCGCAAATGGGGGTCGTAAACCGCACATGCCGAAACTATGGGTTTGAAGTGCGCCGCGCCGCGCCACGCCGCCCTGGCAACGCGCGCCCGGCAAGCGGCCAGGGCTCTTCGCCGACCCTCCGGCGACGACAGACAAAGGGACCGGAGCAGGTAGAACGCAGCGACCGGCGGCCGCAGGGGGAAGGCTACCATTTAAAGCTGTGTTCTGCCAGCGGTGGCGAGTACGCCCTCCTCCGCTTCGCGTAGCGAGAGCACGCCACCGCTTGCTGCAGCAGCGGACGCCCGCTGCACGTGGGAAGGGGCCCTAAGGGCGCCTTACCACGCCGCCACGGCAGTGCGCGTCCGTCAAGCGGCGGGGCCTTCGCCGACCCTCCGGCGACGTCGAACAAATGGACCGGAGCAGGTCAAACGCAGCGACCGGCGGCGCAGTGGGAAGGCTCCCATTTGAAGATGTGTACTGCTAGCCGTGGCGCGTATGCCCCCCTCCGCTTCGCGTGGCTGGAGTTCGGCGTAGGCTGCCGCAGCAGCGGCCACCGGCTGCACGTGGGAAGGCCTCCATTCAAACCAATGCTCTGCTTCGAGCTGCGCTGCTGCGAAGCGCGCCGCGGCCGCGCCGTGGGAAGGGGCCCTAAGAGGGTGACAGGCCGGTGGCGTTGGGTGGCACGAGAGTGGGCGCGGCAGCGGGCCAAAGCGGCGCTCTCGGACAAAGGAGAAGGGCGGACGCCGGGGAGAAAGAGGGGGGGGGTTGTAGTGCCACGAGCGTGCGTAAACAAAGTCTGACCGACAACAACTGAAGGTTAATTTTAAAGAAAATATTATTATTTGAAAAAGTTGCTGTGGGGGCTACTAAGATCAAGAATAATGAAAGTATGTTGAAGGTATGGACATTTAGAATTTACCTGTCTGGTATTTACCATTTCCCTCCTTCAAATCACTTATTTCTTTAAATACACTTTAAAAATTACTTTTGTACATTTATGTTACATTCCTCGTCCTATCATGTTTATTATACTCGTTCATTTGGATACATCGTTGTAGCACGCAGTATTTTTGATCTTTGAGTTCACTTACAAAACCCCTAATACCTTATCATAATATGGTTTCCCTGTGGCGTGGTATTTCCGTGTTTCAATTAATTTTTATCGTGAAGTTGTGGTAGGTTCTCCCTTTGGCAGCAATGTTACAAGCCAAATTCAAATTCTCTTCGTTGTCCAAGTATTTATTAATCATAATCATCTATTAGTGAAATGAATGAATTATTTGAGCAACAGCTGTAACTCCCCCCCCCCGCTCT
>BOPP01000195.1:821676-858131 GCA_017312745.1 Gryllus bimaculatus | reverse complement strand
GTCAACAAATATCTCATTAGTTATTCGATGTATCACTACAATCACGATGTATCTCTGGTTATTTCGTTCGTAGATACAGCGACTTCCGTAACTGCAACAAACGTTCCAATGCCCCAAAACGCCCAAATGCCTCCAAATGCCCCAAATTAGCTACCCGGAAAGCAAACGCGCACACATGTATGGTTTCTGCGACCATCAGACGAGTGCCAGAGCAAAACCCCTGAAACACACGGGCCATGGACCGCACGCGGTTTTCCTTCCTTCTCCTTGTCCTTTTGCCACCCAAGACTTGAACGCTCTTACACTTAAACGCACGTACTACACGAGCACACATGCCGAGCACCACACACGAGCCAATTTTCAAACCTTTTTTTCTTCTTTTTTTGAAACGGCTCCAATTTTTTAAACTCTTCTCCTCGTGTGTAAAAAAGACGGTATATAATGGGAAGCTAGGTCCATTTCCGGAGAAAATTTCTGTTTTTTTCAAAATTTACTTAAAAGTTAACATTACAAAAGAATAATATTGAAGAGAGAAATTTTAGACTCAAATAAAATCCGTTCTAAAAAAATCAGATCTTTAAAAAAGCTCATGTGCATTTTTTTGAAAAAAACAAACAAACAAAAACTACTTGTTTTGGCGTAACATATTTTGAAGTTAGTGCAAATAAAAAAAAACTTTTCGAAAACCACTCCAATTTTTCCTCAAATACTTTTCCACGGATGGAAGGACCGCTTTAAAAAATTGCGCAGGTCTCATTTTTGTTGAACTGTGAATTTTCGAAAAGCGCTCAACGCCCAAAAGATGGCTAAGAGTTGTTGCTGCGAAAAAAGGCGCAACAAAATACCCTTCGTACCCATACGTCAACTTCGTTGCAATAAAAAACTGTAACATCGAAGCTTAACAGAACAATTACAGAATTGTAGATTCAATTCGAAAATGAATAAACCTAAAGCAATACGAAAATAACGGTCTCGCAATTCTCTAAGAACTAAATATTACCCCGACATTTACTTGGATTACGTCGTTTCATGACCGACCAATTTCGGCATGAAACCATACACAAGACAATTCAAGAAAGGTCTTAGATCAGCTTATATTTCAATAAACTGCGAGCTCGAAAAGAAAGAACTGGCTATAAATAACAATGTATCAGAATAAGCATGTCATTTTCATGAGGATAAAGCCGGAAACCAGAGTAATATTTTTACTCGTTTCGCTTAATAACCACTCCGCAAAAGTTAATTTGGTCTTAGAAAATTCAAAATTGCTAACAACAGTGTTGCCGATGTTGTTGGAACGCTTGTATCTTAGTCATCTAATGAGACCAGCGAGCTAGAATATAGTACATAGAGTGGCAGCGCTCTTGGAGGAGGCTTGCGGAACTAGTGGCCGCCAGGTTCTTCAAGTCAAAGCATACGAGAGGCGGTGAATTCAACTGCTGTACTGAATCGACGAGGTATTGTTCGTATCACAACTTACTTCTTTTTTGTTTGGCATTTAACGGTATTTAAATACCGGCATTGCAATAACACTCACTTTCAGGCTTTATGTTAACTGCAATAACATTTCAATACTTCCATTCTAATGACAATAATCGATGAAGCAACATGTAGTTAAAGTTTCTCAATTGGTTCTCCTATCATATTGTCATTCCGTTGTTAAATTATTGGTGTTTGATCGTGAGAACACACACGCGGCCCGCGCCCACTCATTCGTAAGCAGCGCCAAACGTAATGCTAGACTTCGTTTCCCAGAGGGCGCTGCTCTGATTGCAAACACATGGCTTCAATTTGCTTCAAAGATGGAGGCGCTTCAGCCACTCCATGTAGTACATTCCAGCTCGTTGAATGAGAGTTCACGTAGCAGACAACTCTGGATGTAACATGGAGTAAGCACTGAACCTTTCTCCGCTAATGGGCTTTGTGCATCGTACGCATGTGTACGGCAATATATAAGTTACGCTTTTCATTTCTATACTTAAACATTCGTAACTTAATCTTATCGCATTTCCTCTGAAGAATTTCCTCTTAAGCTTCCGTCGACACGTCTGAAGTGTGCATTTTTATGGCAATGTGTATGCGTACGCACTCCCATACTGGAATGAAATATTTGTGGACAAGTGAATGCTTGCTCATAAGATAGGCAATTACTACCTTCTCTTACTACAGACTTAACTATATTTTTAAACATCTGAATTTAATTATAAATTTTGTTTGTACTTTCGTGATAATTTACTTGAAATATTTTACGAAGATATTTTAATTTAAATAATGTAATATATGTAAATTCAAAACATATAAACACAATTCAATGCATATAAATAAAAAGAAAATAGTGCAATATTAAAAAAATAAAAACAATATTTTCTCAAAAACGGCTCCAATTTTTTCTTAAAAATTTTGCACAGAAAATGATAAATGAACTGAAAAACGCGATATAAACGCAATTTTAATGTGCCCATACTACTGGCCGGCGGAAACAGGAGAAGACACAGGAAACGAGCAAAGGAAGGACTTTCGCGAGAATAAATCCTTTCATTTGAGGACAGTGAAGCTATAAAACAAGCGTTAGACGTCCTAAGCAATGTCTAATGTCATATTCATTATTCGTGAATCATAATTACAGTACTTTGAGTATTTTCAAAAAATAAAGAAGTCCGAAGTATATTCTTACTATTTCTACTAGAGTTAGTGTACACTAGACCTAACAAAATACATTTATTGTCTTGTTAGTTTTTCTCGGCCACAAATTACGGTAGTTTTGCTATTTTGAGAATGGAAAGAATTTCAAAGTGCATTTTTACTTTCTCCCTACGGAGTAGAGAGAAAGCTATGTAGGACTGCGCGAAAAACTCTGAATTTTCGGCAAAGTGTCTTATTACAGGGTCCTGGTGACGAAAAAGTCGATAACTCCAGTTGCTAAATTTATTTAAAAATACTCAATCAATGGTAGTCTGAAGTAGTTTGAGGTAGTCTGAAATGGTAATCTGAATCAAATGTAGTCTGAATCCATGATTTCTGGGTCCTTGATACTGAAAAATCGAATGACGGCCAAAAATATCTGTCCGTCTGTCAACAACGCAAGCGATTAAACGGTACAGCTGATTTTCTCGAAAGTTTATATTTCTCTATCGATCTGACTCATGTCGCGGCTCCTTGAATTTGAAATTGATATTTTAATTTTAGGGGTTACTTTGCATGTAGTCCCTGGGACACTTTCCAAATTTTCAAAAATATGGCTCCATCGTGTTTCATTAAATTTTGTTGTTCGATAATGTGAAGGACGTTTAAGAGAATGGTAGAGGGGTTATTGTCGTTGAAAACCTGATTTTTTGGAAATTCCAAAAAACCAAAATTTTTTCGGAGTTTTCATACAAATACGATTATGAAAATAGAGATTTTTCCCTTAACGAAATGTGTTCCTTAGCGATAGATTTTGAAATAACACCACGTACAATTTTTCGAAAATTTGAGTACCTCTCGTGTAGTTTGGCGTGAAAGTACCGGCGAGAAAGAACGTGCAGTTACGCACCACCAGTGGTTGAACAGTGTAATCACTAAGGACGGATTTTGATGACCTAAAACGTGTCCAAAATATCAATAAAATGCGCTTAAAATGTTTTAAAATGCCCGAAAAACAAAGAAAAATTATTTAATTTTTGTTATGAAAACCACTTCAGATGAACAACTCTAGCTGTTGGAAATGTTACTGATGGAATTGGAGCACCTTCCGTTTGTTTAAGTGAACTCAGCTAGCAAACTTTTGATTTGAACTGTTCTTTAAAACAAATCTCTGCCTTAATTTAATGCGAAATCGATTGAACTGACAATGGTGCCAATAGGCGTCACAGGAATCTTAGATTACATAGTACTCATAACGGCTCACATTGCAATATATAAGCGAAGAAACCGAATAGGCTACTCAGGAATTCTGAGCTGAACATTTGTTGCGCCTCGCAAATATTGTTTGAAGCAAGTACGAAAAAGGCGTTAAAAGTAAAATAAAAAGGTAAAAAACGTATTAACATTACGTTACAATGTAAAAATATGGTCATTCCTTTTTTCCACAGCATAAAATGAATTTCTATACTAAACGGCTTTGTTCTAAAGGAAAAGGAAAAAAAGAAAAGAAGGCATTTCATTAAAACCCGTAGGGCCCCTAGCAAGCACTGCGCGTGCGCCGGCCCGTCCTTCGCAACCGCCGCCGCCGCCGCCGCGACCGCACATCCTCCGTGTGTGTGTGTGTGTGTGTGTGCGTGTGTGTGTGCGTGTGTGTGTGCGTGTGTGTGTGCGTGCGTGTGTGCGTGTGTGCGGAGGGGCGCCGGGCGCAGAGGCGCGCAGTGGCTGTCGCTGCTGCTGCGGAGGGCGGATCGAGCGCAGGCGACATGGAGCGGCGATGGACGCGCGCTGTCACCAGGTGCGTACACACACACACACACACACACACACTCTCTCTCTCTCTCTCTCTCTCTCTCTCTCTCTCTCTCTCTCACACACACACACACACACACACACCCACCCACGCTTCCAAGCGACACACTGCAATTTGCAGTTCAAGAATCCATTTAACCACCACTGATCTTCCTGTTTTGACAATTAAATATTTTTAATATCTTTCTCTACTCCCTGACATTTCTCTGTGCCTAAATTCTTCAGTGTATTCTACCTACTTAAATTCCACATCCTCAAAATATTTTCGGGCAGTTTTGATACTTTTGAATTACTCTGGTATTATTGGAACACTTTTATTTATGTCAACTATCAGTTTTATTTTTTTAGTTTTGGAACACACTTCACAGAATTTACTTCCTCCTAGCCAGAGGAGATTTCACTAGCTTACAGATAGTAGTTCGCGACAAGTCTTCATACTCGACAGAATTGCCGGAGAAAGCTAACAGTATTTCATCCAGTAATTCGATTGAAATGGCACCAAAATGACTCAGAAGACGCAAACTCTAATGGAATTTGAATTCGCAGCCCAGAAGCGAACGATTTCTTCTTGGAAGTTTTATTCTCCCTCGTTCACACAGACATTATATGAAAATAGTTTTTTTAAAATTTAATTACAAGTTGTCTCTTTCCGTGTCACGTTACGCACGTGACGCAGAGATTACGAACGGATATATCTAACCACTTATTCCTTCCATTTAATTGTGTTGTCACCACGAGACATTTTTAGGTCATCATGTACTCCAAGTAAAGTGAAGAACTACAAGCAGAATAACGCTGGGATTTTTATTAATGACGCAAATATTTTCTGCGTGGCTGATAAACTTTTCATTGATGAGGCGTCCATTTTCGTGCCCTTCCTTTCTGCCTACCTACTTTGTAACTGGGCGAGGGACATCCTGAAGCACTGACAATGGATATTTTTATCACTTCTCACGAGAAATCGTTCATTTTTTAATTTTTATTTACACGGCGGCCGTTGTTCTGTCAGTCCTTTTCTCCCTCATCGTCTCCCCTCCCCTTCTTCACAGAAAAATGTAATGGAATGTTCAAAAATACCTAACCCCGTATATTACAGTGTAAGAACGTTTCGAGGTCATAAGATGCTTCGTGTAGGAGTTATTTATTTTACATACTTCCCGAATTTTGCGAACATGAATATTTTGTTTTGTTCTTCTTTTTCGTGAATTTTCCCGATATTTTAAGAGTTATTCTGCTATTTGGGCCGGAGATGAATCCAACAAATTTGAGATAATTAAACAATTGGTCCAGCCGCTCTTGAGTTAATGATGCAACTAACCCGACTTTATTTTCTTTACTTAGATTTATTCATGGTCAAAAATGTAAAAATCATGTATCTTATGGGGGAGAAATATAATCTAAATTGTACATTGATGTAAGTTAATTATTCATAAATTGCAAACCTTAATCGAATGCGTGATTCTGTGTGTATTGCAGATCATACATTTTCCATTGTAGTCTTGTTATGTACATATTGTGTTGTTGGATAATGCAATTCGTCATTACGCTAGTGTATAAGTGAATAATCGGAGATTTAAAACAACTATCTGCATTGCCACATCTAACGCTCAGTATCTTTCAAATATTTTCCATTTCATCAACTACCTTTTCCTGTTGCTGTTTCTAGTCACCAAGACAATAACATGAAAACAACAACGAGTCGCATATCCGAATCATGTGTGAAGAGAGCACGAAAGAAGTGAAATTTTGAATTCCCGTTGATTAGATATTTTCATGTGCTTTTGAAATAAAATAATCGATCATAATTGAAAAACTTGTATGTATTTGAAAATATGGGATATAATGAACCTCTATTATAGTAAATCAAAAATGTTAGTCTCTAGATGTTCGTTATAATCAGAATTGACTGAAATACGAAAAGGAGAGAATACGACATTAATATGATAATTTATCTTTACAATAACTAGTTACTTAGTGACTGAACTCTCAGTAACTCTAGTTCAGATGCTGAGACTTGTAAGTACAAGCAAGTGCATAATGTAGAGTTAGCACAACCAAACTCCATCCAAACTCAAAATTGAATAGCACATAATTTGCAATTTTTTTGCCTCACTTAAGATGTAATGTATTACATTTTATCACTGCATTATTCTGCCTCAGTTTAGACAAGTCATTGTAACCTGTTACTTTTTCAAGTTTTATTTGCTCACTCCTAATTTATTGTATATTATTATCATATTTTATATTTACTCGCCTCACCTGGGCGAATTTGCCGCGGATATTTTGTGAAGATGATATATTAATTTGATTTGTTCCTCAATCTTTAGTACATAAAAAGCGAAAAGTTTTGAATTAAGTTTTGTATTTATAAGAGCATTTTCAAACGCTTGAGTGTAATGTTTACTGTCTTGAGCAATTATATAATGTTTTTCTGTTAATATTTTTGTAAAGAAAGGGCGTATAATTCTGGTTTCTTCACTAACCGTTTAACTTGTATTATTTGCGGATTTGGTAACGCGTCAGTTATCTTCCAAAGGAAGTGCGCAAGAACACGGACTGTTTTTGAAAAAAATATTCGTGGCAAATTTAGTTTTCACATAAAAACAGAGGCAACAAACAAACAACGGCGAATAATGCACTATTCAATCACGAGTTTGGATGAAATGGATGTGCTCACTTCCAGGGTGTGGTTCTTTGATAATCGCGTATTGGGTGTGTACCCATTTCCTTTTATACCGATGGCCTCATTTTAAATTTCTCCGTGAGAGAATTCATATCAATATTCTCACGTGCTTCTAGGCATAATTTGTATGAATTCACAGAAAAGTCTTCACGGAGAAGACACACAAGAAACTAAAAACTTCATTAATAATATCCCTGACCATTAACTGCACATCCAAAACGTAACCTATCAGCTGGCGGTCACGCGCATATGAAAGATGTAAGGATACAATAGGCGAAGCCACGCGGTCTATGGCGGTGTTCCACTGTTTCAGAATCGAAAACTAGCACATAACATCATAAAAAGCTACAAACCGAAAACTAGCACATAATAAACAACACATAATTTCTTGCACATTTGTAACTGTTCCAATATTTGAAAACTCAGAGTTCATAAAACATTAGACCTGCACCATTTTTATAACAGTACTTTGCTCCATATTCAAAAAAAAGGTCGAGACGTTTTTGAAATTTTTTTATAAATTGACTTTATTTCAAGAAAAACTTACGCAAAAATACTAGTATTTAAAAAAAAGCAGTAAATGATCATAACTCAATAAATTCGATTATCAAATAATTCTGATTAAGAAAAAACTAAAGTTAAAAGCAATTTTGCAAAAATACGAAATTTTACTCGTTACTTATTTACAATTTCTGAAAACAGAAGAGTTTAACAAAAGCACAATGTCTCTGGTACGAGTTCGTTTCCAGATGTTTCCCTACTTCATCACCCACTTTCTAGCTTCCACCTATCGGCGTGAGAAACAAATTTTTGCATTAGCTCCATTATTCGGTACCGTATTAGCGAAATAAAAAAAAGGTGGTACAATAGCACATATTTGGCGCATAATTTCTAAACTATATACTTTACTAATCCAAAGAGTTCAACAAAAATTACTTTTGACCTTTTCTTAACAGAACTATGCGCTTTTCAAGAAAATTAGTGGTGGTAAAACTGTAAATATTTTTTGAGCCTAAAAAGTTTTTGAGCCTAGAGGGTTGGCGTGTGCACAGATTGTCGAAGAAAGAGGCGCGCTGGGTCGGAGGCGAGGTCGGAGGCCGCGTCCTACCAGTTCCTGCGGGCCGAAGGGTGCTGCTGGGTGGTGAGAAGGAGGGAGTGTGGGAGTGAGAGTGAGGGGCGGTGCGTGTGCGCAGGCTGGAGAAGCACGAGGCGCGCGCGGAGGCGGGGTCGGAGGCCGCGTCCTACCAGTTCCTGCTGGCGGGGCTGGTGGCTGCGCGCCTGCGCGTGCTGCGCATGCGCCGCCCGGAGCTGCACCTGCGCTTCCTGGTAGCGTGCGACGTGCGCGGCGCCGAGCCCTTTGACGACCTCGTGGTGCACCTCCGCTGGGACTACCAGGTACCACTGCCCTTTGCACTCGAGTTTTTGTTGTAATTGCAAATGCAACGGCCGTTTTAGAGGTAAAAGCTTTTTGTCTGAACGGTTTTTTGGTATGGAGGAGGAAAAGAAATATCTTTTACCTTTACTTAGTATGTTTACTTTGAATTAAAATTGTATTCATGTGAAGTTAAAATGTGGATATCACGATCAGCGAAAGTGAATCAATATCTTACTTTTCACACTTATTCTTAGTACTTTAATATTATGCCGGAATCGATATTTTGTTGTGTTGGCTTAAATATGTCCCTTATTTTTGGGGTAAAGGGATGGTGATGGAAAATGTTTAAATGTCTTTGGTTTGTTCAAAACTATAACTACACAATGATGTAAATAGGAAATTGATACGTCAATTATTTCTACGATATAGATCAGTCGCTGTAAATAAAACTAACGGGAAACGTCTCCTAACTTGTATTGCTTTAATAGATTGTGTTAGTCTACATAAATTTTTCACTTCGAATATTTTCTAAATGGTTCAATATATTGAGATTCAATTTTAACTATGATTCAGGACTCGGTTGCCCGTTAGTGGTAGTTATAGTGATTTGATTGATTTTGTGGAGAGCAGATAATGGACTAACTTTGTGTTTTTATGGAACTATTTACATTTTACACAAATGTATGTTTTAAGAAGACCGTTATAAATATGAAATTTATTAAGATAACTTATTAAGAAAATCGGCAAATTAAGAGAAATAAGTAGCTCTCAGTTGCCTAATCCTTTACGTGTGCAATACCTGATCACAATGACAACAGGTATCGTAAGTCTCCGGAATTTTTTGACTCGACGTCTGTGGAAACACAATAACGACTAATTAAAAGACCTGAAAATAGGTCACCGGTGTGGGGATCCTCCTTGTCCAACCACCAACTACTAGTCATAGAAACTTGTCGATTACGTGAGCACACACCTGGTCATCGAGCAACGGCAATGAAAGGGGCGGGGAGAGCCCGGCGACTTGGCGGGAAAGGGTCCTTAGGCCGCCGAGGCATCAACCCTTCTGCCCTCTGCTACAATGCACTTTGCCAAAATGTGCTCCAGCAAGCGCGAAGTAAGTCACCGTAACATCATCGGAAAGCAAATACTAATCAACTCCCATTCGGCGGAATACGACTAGCCCGTACCTGCCCGTTTAAACTATCCGATCAGGAAGCAACTGTAACCGGAATGCAATTCGTTTGCGGGCTAGTCGCATCCACGAGCGCTGCTGAGGGTTGCGGTTGCAGGGCCGGCGGCGGCTGCTGTCGTACCTGGTGCTGCTGGCGGCCGAGGCGGGCGCGCGCGTGGACGTGGCCGGCTGCCTGGCGGCGTTGGGGGCCGCCGCGGACGCCGCCGCGCGGCCGGAGGCGGAGGGGGCGGAGGCGTCGCCCACGCGGCGCCTGCTGCGCGAGTGGTTCCGCGAGGACCTACGCCTGGTGGTGGTGACGCGCGGGCCCTGGGCGGAGGGGGGCGAGGGCCCCGGGCCCCCCGCGCACCTCGACTTCCCCTTCGAGGGCGTCTTCCACACGGGCTGCGGCCGCCGCGACTTCGTGGCCGCCGACGCCGCCGACCCGCACGCTGCCCTGCGCCGGAAGCTGTGCGTCTTCAGCGAGCAGGCGGACGTGGCCTGCCTCGGCCGACAGGTGACTGTTCCCGCCCGTCCTATCCTCCATCGCTCATTATCATACTTTTCATCCCGCGTTCAACTTCCGGCCAGGGCAAAAATACAGATATTTGCATGATAACCACAAAGACAAGGTCAGGATGGCAAGCCCAAATATCGAAACCACGCCTCCCGACTGCCCAGTCAGTGCGCCACGCCCGTGTCTAATTGGCTCGGTATTTTATTATTATTATTATATTATTATTATTATTGTTATTATTATTATTATTATTAATTATCTTTATTATTACTATTATTAACAAAACATTAGAAAATATTTATTTAACATAGAGTAAAAGCAGTAGATTCTGACAGATGTAATGGCGAGAAATCCTTCGTAGCGCCAGTGCCACCGCTGAGTGGAGCAGAAGGCGGGCGGGCGGGCTGAGCGGAGGGGCGGGGCGGCGCAGGTGGCGTTCGCGCTGGAGGACGCGCTGGGCGGCAGCGTGCTCTACTCGGCCGACGCGCCGCGGCGCTACGCGACCTTCCTGCGCGAGTGGTGGGGCGGCGCGGCCGGCGACTGCCTCTCCGACGACTCCACCGAGCTCGAGGCCATCGTCCGCGACGAGGCGCACGCCCAGCTGCGCCCGCTGCGCTTCCAGCACAGGTACGCGCCCTGCCAGCGGCCCCCAGGGCATCAACGACAGGGGAAAGACTATCTGCGCACGTCTTCCTCACTTCCAGAATACCTTCACGTCATTTTAACTATAAATAGTTCAAAGATGACTAAAGGTTTAACATAAAGAAATGAAAATAAATTTTAAAAATTGCAAGATTAGCAACATTTCAAAAGCTAGACTTTTCGTTCCCGAATTATAGAAAACTTATTTGCATCGGTACACGAATTGCAAGTATGATTTTTCTGCATTGCTAACTCGCCCTACGCCTACTCCTTCCATTACAAGCAAAAGGAGAATTCAACAAAACGTGAATACAGATAGTGAAGCTACATTTACGTCCAGAATCAAAACATTGGTCACCGCAGTGCCTGTGACCGGGAGGGGCTTGGGTTGCACTCCTGACGGTGGTGAGACTTTCGTCGCTAGCTCCTCCGCTAGGTCTAATTCAGCCGCTGTCTCAATTACAGAGGGGAGAGCTCTTACGGATAGTCTCCCTTCGCTTCTCGGATGGACCCCAGACTAAGGCCCGAGCAGAACTAACGAACGAGCCACTGATTGCGCGCGATCTTTCCACCGACTTCCTTTTGCCCTACCCTCACCGCTTACACACACACATTGCTACTCACGTGCACACATGCCCAGAGACCATTCGAGAAGGAAAGAGCTTGACCAGGTTGGGGAAGTGCGCGGCTGGTGGGAGATACCGGGTTCGTAAAATTCCGCGGGTAGGATCTCGCCACCCAGCAGAGAAACACCAAAGCCTCCTCCAGAGGCGGGAACACGCACTACACTTACGAGACTACTGACTAGTAGTCGACGCGCCCAGAATCACTGGCAGACCCGCGCGCTCACGAGCTGGTGCGCAGGTACCTGGCGCCGGCGGCGCAGTCGCTGGCGGGCTTCCGCACGGCGCTGGTGGTGGTTCCGGGCATCCCGCAGGAGGCGCGCGCGTCGCGGCTGCAGCCGGCGCTGGCGGCGTCGCAGCCCGGGCGCTTCGCCGTGCTGACGCAGCGCGCGCTGCGCTCGCACCCGCTGCCCGTGCTCGAGAGCATGTGCGCCGCGCTGTGCGACGAGGTGGCGCTGGCGGTGGACGAGCTGGACGCCGCCACGCGCGCCTTCGTGCAGCGCCTGCTCACGCACACGCGCTGCCGCGTGCGCCTCCTCGCGGCCGAGTGGAGCGCCGCCGCGCTCGACCTGCTCCTGGCGGCGGGCGACGGCGACGCCTGCAACTACTGGTCCGAGCGCTGGGCGCTGGAGCAGCTGCTGCCCGAGGAGCAGGAGCTGCTGGCCGAGCGACGCGTCAGCTTCCAGGTACGGGTGCTTCGCAGCCAGGGCACGTCGCTTGTGAAGCGAAACCAGACGCTGGACGCCATAAAGCATGGAGAGCGGGAAGCGTGGAAAAACACTTCGAAAATGGCACAAAGTGACAAGTTTTAACGGTAACCAACCAAAAATAACACGAAGGTGTACAAGATGCATTATTAAAAGAAATGTTTCGTAAATGTGTTTCAATGTCTCGTAACGATGTGATATGTCTGAAGCTCATTGGCTGACGAACCCTCCGTCCCTGGATGTGACATCAGCAACGAAACATCGATGCTCAAATTTAACTCATCGATGTTAATAAAACACTGACACCAAACATCGATGTTCGAAACTAACTTAGCGAAGTTAAAAATATATTGGCTCCAAAACATCGATGTTGCAAACATCTGTGCTCGAAAGTAACTGGAATTCCTAAAAACATCCGGGAGACCGGTGTGAGCTCCGAGCTTGTCCCGGCTTGGACGGTGCCATGCTGGTGGGGGATGGTTGGGTATGTTTTTTCATTTCCGATGCCCTGTTTCTGAATGAAAAATCCCCATGATAATTATTCTGTAAAAGTTAAAATATGAAAACCGTCTGATTGTTTGTTCATGTGTATTGACCACACTGAAATGTGGTTATTCGTCGAAGTGCATGTGAATGCCGTTGCAGGGGCTGGAGATGGCGCTGCGCGACCTGGAGGAGCCGTTCGCCGGGGTGCGCGGCGCGGTGCGCGGGGCGGCGCTGGGCGCGCTGGCGCTGGACCGGCCCGTGGCGCTGGGCGCGGCGCTGCCCGCCCCCGGCGCGCACCTGGTGGCGCGCACGCTGCTGCACCGCTCAGCGCCTCGCGCCGTCCGTCTTTGCGCTGAGCAGCGCCGGGACCACGTCTTCCTCGGGGGCTTCCCGCGTCCCGCGCTCGCCGCGCTGCGCCGCCCCGACGCCGCGTGGGCCGAAGTGCGCGCAGCCGTGGGCGCTGGCGGGCGACCTGGCCGCCGCCGCCGCCGCGCTGCAGCTCAAGACAACGTGGAGCGCGGTGCGACGGCGGCGGCGCGCGCTGCGCCGCCAAGTGGGGCGCCGGCAAGGCATGCACTGGCGGCGCACGACCGGCCGCCACGTGCTGTGGAGCGCCCCGGACGGCGACCCGCGCTCGCTCGCGCGCCAACGTCGACCGCCAGCGCCCCCGTGCCGCGACGCGCCGCTCTGCGCGCACGCACACGCCGCCGACTTCTCCACTGGAAGGAGCGCACCGTGCTGCTGGCGGGCGAGCCGGGCAGCGGCAGGTCCACCTTCCTGCTGCCACTGGCCCAGGAGGTGCAGCGGCGCGCGGGCCCGCCACTGGGTGCTGCTGCTCAGCGCTGCACGAGGGCCGCACCTTGGACATCCTGCCCGACGGGCGGAGCGCGCGACGTGCTGCAGCGCTGCTCAAGAAGGCGGCGGGCACGGCGCAGACACGCCACCGCGACACGGCCAACCTGCTGCCGCAGGCGTCGCTCGGCGCGCGGGCAACCCTGACGTGCTGGTGGACGGCGTGGACGAGGTGCGCTGCCACCTGCGGCCAAGGCACTGCGCCTGGTGCAGGCGCTGCGCGCGGCTGGACGCCACGGCTGCCAGAGTGGCTTGGCGGCGGAAACCGGGCCTGGCGCCCCCGGCTCCGCCCTCGCCTTCGACTGCGGCCCGGCGCTGTCCCTGCAGCCGCTCGGCGCGCGCGACCAGCTCGCCTACTTGCTGCGCAGATGGCGCGGCTGCGTGGACTGCGACGACGAGCGGCGCGCGGAGGACGGGATGGCCCACCTCGTCCACGCCATCAGGGAGGCCACGCTCACCGACGGCGCGGGCCTCTGTGACGCGCCCCTCTACATGCACATGCTGGCCGAGGCCTACATGAACGACCTCGAGGTCCTCCAGCGCGGGGACGTGGCCGACCTGGCGGCGCTGCTCACCCCGACCGCCGTGTGCGCGCGCTTCGTGCGCAAGAGCCTCAACGCCATCTGCTGCAGCGGAGGCGACCTGCTCGCGCTCGACACCTGCGTGGACGACAGCAGCGTCAAGAAGCACACGCTCTACGCCGCCATGGAGTGCTTCGCCAGCAAGCAGTGGCTGGGCGGACACTTCGACAGGCTGCAGAAGGTGCGTTCGCATTCTATACAAATTATTCAGAGAGTAGTTTGACTCTTCGCGGGTTCTTTAACATTTTTTGTGCCTCACATTTCATGCTAAGCAGCGTTAGAAGTTCATTGTCTGCGTTATTCTACGTGCCTTGCATAGTTTTCTTCACAATGCTTCGTGCTTCATTCTTCGGTTAGATGTAATCAACTGCCTGATTAGTATATCATCTTGATGACTGACTACATACTTCCCAATCCCGACTACTGCATTGGGCCAGGAGGCCTCTTCCCCCTTCCTTACGTGACGCATAAAGTCTACGAACATCAGCTCGAGGGTGGGCGACGTGATGCATTGTAAGCAGCTTTCTGCTTTCGTAATCCACGATACCAATTTCTCGCTTAGTCCAGTCTACTAGCCCGAAATTGTACTCGACTAGAGGCATCGCCAATCCAATAATTTCAAAAAATTTATTCCTTGAGTTCTGGGCGGACTGCAGGACGAGTCTCACTCTTTGTAACACTTGCTGTAACTTTCATTGTGTCGCTCCAAATAGTCTTTAATACCCAAATGTTTGTCAGTTTTATTATTATTGTTGTTGTTGTTGTTGTCGGTGGTGTGCGGGCGCAGGCGGTGATCCAGCTGGAGACCGCCTTCCGGCGGGGCGAGTGGGTCCAGACGGGCGTGGTGAGCGCCCTGGTGGACGGCCGGCCGATCTTCGTGCACCGCTGCGTGGCGGAGTTCCTGGCGGCGCTGTGGCTGCGCGACCACTTCGCCTCGCTGCCCGAGACGCTGGCGGCGCTGTACGACGGCCTCTTCGCCGGCGTGCGCCTCTTCTTCGACGCGCTGCTCGCCGAAGGTCACCGCGCGCCGCGCCCCCTCTCCCCAACACCTCCTCTCCTCTCCTGCTACAGCTCACATTTACTTTTCTGATTCATTGATTAGGCCACGCCCACACTAACCTCTCCTGCCAACAGCTCACATTTACTCTGCCCCGTTTCTGATTCATTGATTAGGCCACGTCTACACTAACCTCTCCTACCAACAACTTACATTTACATTTACTGGAATTTGAAACTTATATATTAATTTAGGGATGAACTTTACTTAAGCTCCTGGGATATTTTCCAAAGTTTAACAAAACAAATTGCTTCATTGTTTTTAATTAAATTTTGTTGTTTAAAATGTGAAGGACGTTGAAGGGAATGGCGCAGGTCTCATGTTGGTGAATAAGTCTAATTTTTCGAAAATCGCAAAAGTTAAAAAATATTCGGAGTCTTTCTAACACTAATATATTAAAGGTAGAGATTTTTTTCCTTAATGTACTCTGTTTCTTAAAGATATATTTGGTAATAAGGTCATATACATTTTAGGGTAATTTCAGTATTTTTCGTCTAACTTTTCGTGCAAATACAGGCGAAAGAGTACGTGCTGTTTTAGCGCCATTAGTTCTCAATGCATTGGGCGATTGCTTATGCCCCACCGCAACCACATAACTTCGCGGCTGCAATGCTGTCACAGCGTATCGGACTGCTATACCCAAGTTTAAGGGTTCCATTCCGATCAACGAAGTGGAATTTTAAGGGCAAAAAATCCTTCGTACGCCTTTCTTCCGACAGTTTGATTGCTTTATTTCCGGTCGAATCTACTGCTAAGGTCATTAATCCTGTAAGTGTAGTGAAGTGTTCTTCCGCGTGGCGGCGGAGGTGTTCCCTCCTGGATGGCGAGATCCGGCTCCGACCTCCTGGTCGCTTTCGGTTTTCCCTCGACCAGGTATCTCCCACCAGCAGAACACCGCCCCAGCGGGAACAAGCTTTACGCTCCCATCACGAGGGGCTGTGTAGAGGATGCACGTGTGAGTGTGCGTAAGACCAGGGAGAGGAGAGGACACGAAATGGCACGGCAAGATCGCGCGCGGTCCGTGGCGCACTTGTTAGGATATTGCCCTGGCATTCGCCTGGTGCTGATCGGTGAAACAAAAAAAAAAGAACTACCGATCAGAGCAGCCGCTCGCCAAAATTCCACTCCTCTCAACGCTCCAATTCGAACGAGCTGCCTAGCTAGAGTGGGAAATTCTGCAACCGCAGAGTCAAACCCTCGGCCTGCCGGTCAGAGGCTCTGCAGTGGTACCAATTGATGTCATGAGCCTCCTATGCGTCGAAACCCCAAGCAGTGGACTTTGAAGGACGATACATGTGGTTCAATCCTCGTTGCTAATACGCCGGGACCTTATCCCATATGCCATGCACAGGCTGAATTTGCCAACATTGGATGCTCTTCATAGTGTAGTTTTGTAAATAATTAACGTTTAACTTTGGCCTATGCGCTTGTGCTAGCGTAATGGGCTACGGCAAAGCAGCGAGCGGTTAGACCTCGCCACTTCTCTGAAAAACTCAGTTGCTGCCACCATCCGAAAAGCCTCGCAAGCGACCACAAGACACATAGCGGCGCCTCAACGTCTCTCTGTCTCCGCTAGATGGCGAAAGGAGCGTATTGACATTTCCGTGGCCAGTGGATTGTGCTTAGATAACAAGGTCGAGTTCAGCCGAAGAACAATTCTAGAGGCCGCCTGTTCTGAGCGGTAGTTTACCGTGGTTTCCCCGATCAACACCAAGCGAATGCCAGAGCAGTACACTAATAAACGGGCCACGGACCGCGCGCGATCTTCCCTTCCCCTTTATTGTCCTATGCTGACTCCTTACACACACTTACCCGTGGGGAGGTTAGTGCTCGAGCGGGCTGGGGAACGCGTGACGTGCGCAGGGTGGGCGCTGCACGAGGCGGCGCTGTGGGGCCGCGCGGCGGCGCTAGAGCGCGCCCTGGCGGCGGCGCGCGCGGACGTGGAGGCGGAGGACCGCGGCGGGCGGCGCGCCCTGCACCTGGCCGCCATCTGCGCGCGCCTCGGCGCCGTGCAGCGCCTGCTGCGCGCCGGCGCAGACGCGCGCGCGCGCGACGCCGTGCGCCGCTGGACGCCGCTGCGCTACGCAGACCACATGCTGCGATTCACAGGTGCGATTCACAGCAGAAAAGCGTTAACGAAAAAATTACAAATGCGTAAACCATACATGATTAAACGCCTAAACGAATATGCAAGTGAACTAATGATCTAAAAAACGATAAACAGGATAGGTGAATACACGTTTAACTAGTCAACGCATAAACAAATGCACAAATGAGTCAGCTCAAACGAATTAGCGAACAAAGAAATAAGGAAACAACTGTGTTCTCGAATAAGATAATAAATAAAAGAATAAAACAAACGAATAAGCGCCTAAATGATTAACGAATAAGGCAAAAAATAAGGAATAAACGATAAACTAATAAAATCATAGACGATTAAGCGCTTAAAAATTAGTGATTAAACGAATAAAACAAACGAATAAGTGAATAATTGTTTAACAAAAAAGCAATAAAGGAATAAATGATACACCAATAAAAGCACAGGCGAATAAGGGAATAGAGATGAGCAACTGAAGGAATAAGGGAGTGCAAGAGTGAGGAGGCAAGGAGCGCTGACGGTGGCTTTGGGCGCAGAGGCGGACGTGTGCGCGGGCAGCGAGGCACACCTGCGCGTGGTGGACGCGCTGCTCGGCGGCGGCGCGCGCCTGCACGAGTCCAAGCGCTGCCTGCGCCACAAGGACGCGGCGCTGCGGGCCGCCCTGCGCCGCGACCTGCCGCACGTGGCCGAGGAGCTGCTCCGGCGCCAGGGCCCGGCCTTCCTGCAGCGGCGGCGCGCCGGCGCACTCATCCGCCTGGCGGCCGCGCACGAGAGCGCGCGTTGCGTCGCCGTCTTCCTGCGCAGGGGCTTCGACGTGCGCGACCACCTGGAGCGCGGCACCACGCCGCTGCACGTCTTCGCCGGCGACGGCGACGTCGGGCTGGTCGCGCGCCTGCTCAGGCACGGCGCGCCGCTGCAGGTACGGCTCGCCCGCGCGCTCGCCCGCGCGCTCGCCCGCGCGACGCGCTCGGGGCCACGTGCGAGGGGGGCGCCGCGTTGCAGGAGCGCACGTCCGTGTCGGAGCTCACGCCGCTGCACAAGGCCGCCGAGAACGGGCACGTGTCGGTGTGCCGGCTGCTGCTCGACTTCGGCGCGCACGTGGACTCGGCGACGGCGCTGGGCGTGACGGCGCTGCACGTGGCGGCGCGCAGCGGACGCGTGGAGGCGTGCCGCCTGCTGCTGCGTCGCGGCGCCGCCGTCAACGCCAAGGACTGGAACGGCGTCACGGCGCTGCGCTGGGCCGTGCGCGGCGACCACTACGACGTGTGCGCGCTGCTGCAGGAGTACGGCACCGACACCAGGTACGCCACTCCACTGGCGGAGATACCTGGAGGGTGGGTAGAGCGGGGAGTCCGGTCATTAGTCCAGGACGGGTAGCGGGTGTTTTGGCGCTGGCCGTCCCGACTTCTTAAGGCTATTTCCCCAAGGTGTCGCACGACAAAGCCACACGATACCGCCCAGCCGCGACAAGCTCTAAGATGACGACCGGTCTCCCGGCATGAGTACTGCATGTTAGTGTAAGGGGTGAGGATAGGAAACAGAGGAAGGAAAGATTGCCGACGTCAGGGACTGCCTACGCCCCATAAACCAACGGGGAAGCCTCTTGCGCATCGTATCCAACTTCAGCCAATGAGCGTCAGACACAACTATGTGTTACATTATTTGCGGGAGTTTTAAATGCTGCCAGATACCAAAATTATCACCTTGTTGCGAGACATTGAAACAGATTTATGAAGCATTTCTTTTAAATATTGCTTCTTTTACACCTTCATCGTACTGGTTTTCTTTGTTTGCCGTTGAAAACTGTCACTTTGTTCCACTTTCAAATGTTTCTCAACACTTCACGGTCTCCGTGCAACACGGCGGCCAGCGACTGGCCTGGCTTTTCAAACTAATTACCCTTGCCGTGGTCTCGTGGTTCGTGACGCAAACTGGTGTTGCGCTGAACGAGCAAACATCGATGCGCTGGACTAATTCCCTGTGTATTTCCACCTTGGTATATTCTATGTAAATATGAATTCATGTGAACTAGTGATGCGACGTCGATGTCAACGTTTTCTAAACATCGATGCTTTTATAGAAACATTGATGTTTTACACATCGCTTTGTTGAAGACGATGTTTTTTGACATCAATGTTTGTTCTAGATTTTTTACGTTTTCTATGTTTTTGTTGTAAATGAGAAATTCCCTTAATGATTTTGTTTAAGTTTAAACATGACAAAATAATTGAAGAAAGAGTCGGTTTTTGTGTTGCAACCAAACAAACCCTACTTGTAACCACCTTTATTGATCGGACTATTTTTTCGCCGGGGATGATCCCAAAGCCTTCCTTCTTACTTCGTACATGGAGAGACGGCCAGCGTATGAGCTTTAGTTGCATGGCCTCCTTTGGAGTAGTGAGGACTGACCCCAGGCGCCGAGGCTTAGTTTTGCTCATTTATAAAATATGTTTTAAGACACGTTTCCAAATAAATCTTACTTTTATGATACTAAACACTGTCGCAACAATATAGATATTTTTGACCACGAATTTAACGTTTCAGATTACTACACCAGCTTTAGAGTATCAATGATTTTGGTCGATGTATTAATTTCGATGTTTTCATTTTCAACATCGATGTTTTGTTACCGATGTCGCATCCTTGTCATGCACACGTATGCACTAAACGGCCACGTATCAGGAATCCCAACACCGTAAGGTTAGAGCTTGTGCTGGCTGGCGGTGACGCGCTGTAGGAGATACCTGGGTTGATTGACAGAGTGCGTCTACTGCTATTGTCGTTAGTCCTGTAAGTGTCGTGCATGCTTTTATCGCGAGACGTGGCGGTGATCTTCCCCTGCGAGATCCGGCACCGACATACCGCACTGGCACCAAGTCCCGCCCACACCCTATGGACACGTGCATTTGCACGCACTAGATATTCTCGTACTAGCAACACCGTTGGGCAACTTAGCGCATGCCTAACCCGACCGCTCCCACAGGAGTTGTTCTTCCCTTTTAAGAAAAATGTATACATTTGTAAGCTGCTTTTCTAGATTATACCGGATTTTATGTCAGCCACCTTGAAAATGTTCGGCTTCAACAAGAAATTGCAAGAAACCATAAAAAGTCCGAACTTTTTCGGTTTTCCGCTCGTAACTCGAAAACTGCGCTTTTATCGAAACAGCATATATTCATATATTCCCTTTCATTTTGTGAAAAACGTTTTAGGTGATGAAATGCGGTGAAAAACAGTAACTTCCTCCTGCTCCGCCCCGTCTTTCGTAGGCTTTCTAGTTTCACAATCTCATTCTTGAACACAACTATTTCGACTGAATTTTTGTTTATTGATTAATTATCCGATAATCGAGGAGTCAGTAGGCACTCCCAAAAAATACAGAATTGTTGAGAAAATAACTTCCAGAACTTTTTCCTGGGTCAGCCACCTAGTGACTGGACTGTGCGTGCGTGTGTTCCCCACTCACCCGTCTATTTGGGTGTCTTCTGGTAGATCAAATAAAATCGCAGAGTTGAGGAGAATTCAAGCGAACGGTTGTTCTGATCGGTAGTTTTCCGTCGATTCTCCGATCAACACCAGGCGAATGCCGGAGCAGTACCCTAACAAACGGGCCACGGACAGAGCGCGATCTTTCCTTCCCCTTCCTTGCCCTTTCCTCTTCCCTTGCACGTACTTATTCATAAATACCACAGTATCAGCCTTGTCAGGAGCTCAGAGTTTGTTCCGGATGGGTTAGTGACCCGGCGAGGGAGATACCTGGAGGTGGAAAAGCGCGCATACCGCCGATGTGGCCCGCTCCAGACGCCGTGCCAAGCAGGCGCGCCGCAAAGGCGCGCGGGAGTGAGCGAGTGCGCGAGTGCGTGCGGTGGCGCAGGTTCCTGGACGCGGCGGCGCCGTCGGCGACGTTCCGCAAACTGGCGGCGGAGGGCAACGCGACGCTGGTGCGGCTGCTGGTGGAGAGCGGCGCGTCCGTCAACGCCGCCGACGAGGGGGGCGTGCCGCCGCTGCACTGGGCCGTGCGCGCGCGCAACGCAGCCCTCGCCCACGCGCTCATCGACGCCGGCGCTCACGTCGACGCCAGGTGCGCTGCGCTGCGCTGCGCTGCTCCCTTTGAGCCCCCGAGGTGAAGAGTGGAGCACAGGTCCTTGTCGGCTTTTAAGATTTCAAAACTGCTTGAAACCCTCATTAACCACATTTGGCATCGCAACAAATACATTCGTAAAATAACACATCGTATACATTATGTATTTACCACAAAGGAAAGGGAATAAAATACGCTTTCATAAAATTAAAAAGGTTCGAGATAAACAACTTGAGCGCTAAACTAGCGCCCCGCCCCGTTGCGGGATTCGTTGCCACCATGGAGCGCGTACGTTTCTATTCATAGAGTACAGCAGAAAAGCGCCACGTTTGGCATCACTGTCGCCATAAGAGGCCGTCCTTCATTCTTAACCTCGGACGCGCAATAGTCACGTCACCTGCAAAATCGGTGACTCATTCAAATTTCAATACATGTACAATAACTTTCGAATCACTCTGCAAAATGTACGTAAACTAAAAATCTTTCAAACTTATACACTTCGTACTTGATATCACAATGGTTATGACAGGTCGGGCCACTAGGGCCGCTAGCTTCAAGTGTCTTCCGTTATATCGCCGAGTGTCATTTATTGTCTGGATAGTATTTACTTATAAGTAAGCGAATCATTGCCGCAAAACCTAGAAATGAGAAGGAAGACCACAATGCCTTGACCTTACACGTTAACATGAAAGTTCACAAGCACCAAGCTTTTACGATGTTTTTTAAACTTATTTATTTTAGGTCTCTTTTCAACTTCTTGGTCACTAGCAACCTTACATTAAGTATACGTCGGAATTCTACCGAAGACCAATCAGAGAGCAGCATGAGAGAAACAAGTGCACAACAAAATGCGGGAGAAGCAATTTGAAGGGCGATTTCAGATTGTCTGTAGTTACGTACATATTATTATATAATACATATTAATAGGTTATGCATGTCATTGAATATCACATGCAATGACATGTCAATAAATGTTGTCTGTCGTTATGTTATTTCATCATGGTTTTGTAGTGAAATATTTTGCGGGCGGTTTGGTGCAAGATGTGACACCAAAGTAAGATTTTGGGTCACGTTTCTTGTGATTTGAACTTGACATGACCAATAAAGGAATTGCGATTGACGAATTACTCGTGAATTTGGTACAAAAGAATCATTGTTTACGTGGTTAAGGGAATGCGCCAATGCGACAGCTACTCGCACATACGAAAGGCTCAAATCGACAGGAATGTAGAAGAAAAGGCTAAAAACAAAACGGTCAATCTTCAATACGTTGAATTCTAATTGGTTCAGGCGAAATTTACGTTCGTCCTTGTGAATGCTCGTTTTTACGTGGAAACTTACTGCTAAGTCTACAAGAAAACGTTATGGTTAAGATCGCGTCGAGAACGAGGCCTAACAGCCAGGAAGTCTGTGAGGAGGAGACTTAACGCCTGTGGTGGGGCTCTGCATGAAAAGCATCGGCAGCTACACGGACTTGCTTAGCTTCAGCGAAATCACGCGGGCTATATGGGAACCATATGAGGCGTTTTCGGCCAATCCCCACCAACCTCACAAGTCAAACCCAACCACGTTTACAGACGCACACTAAAGTGTAAATGGCGTCGGTGAAATACGTGTAGGCCTGTCGTTGTTGGCTGAAGAAAACAATTAGGTAAATGCCTTCATTTACCACGTGATGTTGCTGAAGCAATGCGAGTTCGACTAGCTGCCTATGCCTCCAACAACCGAGTTGAGCCTCCTTATTGCAGAGTTCGAGCTCATAGCAGCCGGCGTCGCTAGCCGAATAGCTTAAGCGCGCTCGGTCAAATCACGTAGGTTAAGCAACTCGAGATTTCGCCGGTTCCTGGATGGGTGACTGTCGGTAAACCCTATTCCTAACGACGCCAAGTCTCTGAGCGGAGGGACAACGCGCAACGACTGACTACGACCGACGATGACTGGAGGGAAGTTTCTCAACCACACGGGGCGTCGTAGGTGACTATAATTGAACCTCGATACGAATTAACATGACAGAACTTACACAAGGCCTCATTTAACCTGACCCAACAGATGGTGATCTGACAGGCGACGAACAGGCACGAGCTGATATGACTTGACTTTACCTTGCATTACCAGTATAAACTACACTACCCTAACGTACCCTAACTCGTTTGATCGGACTTGACCTAAGCTGGCTAGAACGGACTTAACCTAACATAGCAAGATGTAAACAAACCTAAAAACCTAAAATAAATTCGATTATTCTAAACTGATATTGCGTTAATTAAACTAAACAGGCTTCAACGGCCCTAAACTAATCTACAGATCTAACCTGGTTTCAACGAAACGAACCTAACTTAGAGGTAAACTGATTTCAAGGGGTCTAACCCAACCTGAAGACCTAAACTGACTTCAACGGACATAAAATAACCTTAAATTCTAAATTGAATTCAGTAAATCTAACCTAACCTGGCATGACCCACCCTGAGTCGAGTCGAGTCGGGCCGGGCCGGGCCGGGCCGGGCCGTCTCGTGTCGGAACGCGTTGAGCCGAGCCGAGGGTGGGGTTGGGGTTGGGGTTGGGGTACGCAGGAGCGGCAAGGGCGAACCGGCGCTGCTGTGGGCGGCGCGCGCGCTGAGCGACGACATGAGCGCGCTGCTGCTGTCGCGCGGCGCCGCCGCCTCCGTCTCCGCCGCCGCCGACGGCCAGACGGCGCTGCACCTGTGCGCGCGCCTGGGCCGCGAGGCCGCCTGCCAGCTGCTGCTGCGCCACGGCGCCGACGCCGACGCGCGCGACGCCCAGGGCCGCACGCCGCTGCACCTGGCCGCCGCCGAGGGCCACTTCCTCGTGTGCCGGCTGCTGGCCGAGCACGGCGCCGCCGTCAGCCTCCCCGACGCCCAGGGCCGCACGCCGCTGCACGCCGCCGCCGCCGAGGGGCGCGAGTGGGTGCGTCTCACACTTATTTACGCGACAAGTCCTCTCAATTAGTCCTTATGGACGAGGCCGGAAGACCAACTGCGACTCCTTAAGGACTAAATGAGGACATGTTACATACAAAGGTTTTTTGTATTTCTAGTTATTTTAAACAAACATTTCACGCTTTCATGAGTTACGAAGTCATCACTCTCGATATTCTGTAGCACAGGTGGTTGGTACAGAGTTTTGGTACTCTTTTTAAATAACAGTCGCAGCGCGCGGAAGGACCAAAAAGACGAAGAGGGACAAATGGGGACAAGCGGGGAAAGGAGGATCAAGAGGGCAGGGGGAAAAATGGACAAAATTGGAAAAGAGAAAGAAAGGAATAAAATGGAGAAAGGGAGACAAATTAGACAATGGGGATTATGAAAGAAACGGGACAAATGGGAAAGGGACAAAATGTGACAAGACGATAGAATGGGATTGAGAAAATTGAACGGGGAACAACATGAGAAAAGGGCAAAATGAGACAATGGGGACAAAATTAGGCAAGGGGAATGAGCCATTGGGTCAATGGGACAAAATAGGTCAATGGGACAAGCGGAAAATGGGACAATAAGACAAAGGGGACAATCGGACAAAATGTATCAAACTGGGACAACATGGGAAAGGGGACAAAATGGGGCAATGCTAACGATGGGACAAAATGGGAGGAGGGGGCAAAATGAGACAAGAGGGCAAACGGGAGACAAAATGGAACATGGGATGAGGGACAAAATGAGACAATGGGGACAAAATTACGCAATGGGGATGAGACATTGGCCAATGGGAATGGGACATGGGGGACAAAAGGGACGAAATGAGACCAAAAGGACAAGAGACATGGATATCAAAAGAGACAGAACTCTTTAAACCTGAGAGTCCGCTAAATGTTTTTAGGGACTCTCGAGCATTTTGTTGGAGTTGCTATGGACGCGCTCTGGAAGCGTTGTTTAGATTGTTGGTTGCTAAGGACTTAAATAACAAAAAGTCATTATTTTTTTCCGTGACAACAAAGCCGTTCAGAAGATTGATTTTATTCATTCCTGGCGCGTCAACTACTGTGGTCATTAGTCACGGAAGTTTAGGCCATGTTTCTCCTCGGGAGGTGGCGGTGATCTTCCCCCGCTGGAGGGCGAGATCCGCGCCGTCCTACACGTCGGCAGGCGGGGTTCTCCCCAGCCAGGTATCTCCCACCAGCGGGGCACCGCCACCTCCCGAGGAGAAGCATGTACTATGCGTTCGAGACGAATGCCCTCGGCAGTCGACGCTCCCGTCGTCCCCTCATAGCAACTCGCTGAGTGAAGCACGCGCGTGGCGGCGGCGGCGCAGGTGGTGAAGCTGCTGGTGGAGCGGTGCGGCGCCGACGTGGAGGCGCGCGGGGGGCCGGCGGGGGGGACGCCGCTGCACGCCGCCGCCCGCAGCGGCCGCGCGCGCGTCTGCCGCCTGCTGCGCGAGTACGGCGCCGACGCCCTGGCGCGCGACGCCCTCGGCGCCACGCCCCACGACGCCGCGCGGGACGCCGGCCACCCCGCCGCCTGCGACGCCCTGCCCTCGCCCCGCACGCCCGTCACCGACCTCTGACCCCGCCACGGAGCCCGGCCCAAAACTCTCTGCAATAAATAAACAATTAAACAAAATATTAAATGTTATGGCCCCTGGCTCACAAGAAGGGGTGCCACATCGATGTCCATCTTTTCATATCAAACGACATGTAAGCCTCTGCCCACCCACCCGCTCTCAAGCTTGCGACATCTCCTCCTCCTCCTATCCCCTCTAGCGGGGTAGTGCCACTGCCAGGTGTAAAGTCATCCCCTCCACACAAGAGTAAACAAGTGTTCCCCTTCAAAAATACAATTCGTTTTATTTTGGCCAGACATTCCAATAGGGATGCCACACCAATGTCAACGTCTTCAAGGCGAAGGAACAGCAGAAACCTCCTGCCAAGGAGCTCTGTCCATCTCAGGCTTGGGGTGGGGGGTGGGGCTCCTAATGTCTCCTCCTAGAGCTCCTAGATAAGGGAGTGGTACAGTCTCAATTGCTAAGACCCTTTCACCCTCCAGACCCGATCCACAAGATAGCGTTCAAGAGTTTCCAGTGTTGAAATGACACAATAAAAGGCGTTTTGGAGAGTTTCCAGTGTAGTGAGAATGGTTATTGGTACATACGTGGTTCCCAACTCACCCACAATTCCGCACAGTTGAACGGGACATAAAATGGCGGATCGGTAACACAAAATTACACGCTACTCTCTACATACATGGTCCCAATCTCCTCCTTTAGTCACTAGATTCACGTATTCCATTGTTACACCCATCCCGCCATTTTATGTCCAGTTGTCGGGAGTATTGGATCTGTGTGGTATTCTGTGTGTTCGATTACCAAATCAAAAAAACCTACTTATGATAACTGTCCTGTTGATTTTTTCGCTTTATTTTGACCCTGAAATCTAGATTAAAAAATAAACGATACCACTTTCAAATTAACACCTCAGGTGAACTTCAATGGTAACTAATCCTGTTCTAAAAGCGTCGATGTTTAGTAATATCCCTGGTTTGGAGTGGATGCTTTATTAACATCGATGTTTGAATTTTGAGCATCGGTGTTTAGCAATATCCCTGGTTTGGAGTGGATGCTTTATTAACATCGATGTTTGAATTTTGAGCATCGATGTTTTGTTGCCGACGTCGCATCTCTACAATCAAGCCATGCTGTTATTCGTAGTTCAGGCAAGTATGTGATTTTTTACTCATTCTGGAACAGTTGAGAACCAGCGAACTCATCGCTCTGCGAAATGTGATCCTCCGTCAGCCTTAGGGAATAAACCGTCAGCAGTTAATGCATCGAAGGGGCGGTTCAGACGGTGCAGATGACTAGACAACGAGGGAAATGTTTCTTGGGTAATTTACATTGTCGCCATATTGCTGCCACGGATTCACGGAGAGGGAAATCCCCCTCCCCTAAAATTATTCAGTGACTATTAATTTTAACTGGCCACGAAATTTTGAAGCAAAAGTATTTTCAGATAGTCATTAAAACGATAAAGATCATATCGCAACATGAGCCGAGTGTAGCCTGCGACATTTTACCAAATCTGTAATGACACATCCACCAAAATATTTTGAATTTCCCCTCCCAAAATTTGTCTCTGGATCCACCCCTGCATAACGTGACTAAAAAGAATATTGTAAGAACTGATACAACTTTGGTGGAATGAAAGAATCTAAGAAAGGAAACGGAGTCCAAAAAACAGACTTTCAAGAGGCCGCGTTTTAATTTCCATTGCACTTTTAATTAAGCTCGCAATAGACTACATTTACATACAGAATTAAGTATGCAAGAGTATTTCTTTAAACGACTGTTTGAAGGTGTATTTTCCCGCACTCTAGCTACATAAGTAATGTGGATCATTTCTAAAAGGTAATCACCTGCCTCGTCTCCTCCCCCAATTTCGTTCGTCTTCAATGAGGGTCGATTGATTCATTGGCGATTTTGGGCGTAGCATCGGATAAGACCATTAATCCCGTAAGTGTAGCGTGTGTTTTATCGCGCGAGGTGGCTGGCGATATCCAGATCCAACCTACGATGGTATTTCTAGATTTCGGTTTTTTTCTGCAACCAGGTGTCCCGCACCTGCAACCAGGTATCTAGCTCCAAGCTTCTGACAAGTGTGATGGTATAGTGCATGTAAGTATAGGTAAGGGGTAGGATAGAACAAGGAGTGATCGCGCGCGGTCCGCGCCCCATTTGTTAGGGTACTGCTCCGGTATTCCCCTGGAGTTGATCGGAGAAGCCAGTCACGGAAAACTACCGATCAGAGCAGCCGGCTGCTCAAGTTCCCTTCCAGACAGCGGCTGAATTCGACCTAGCTGAACACGCTAGCGTCGAAAATCCTGCCACTGTCAGGACTCGAAGACTAGGATCTCCATCAGAGGCACTGCAGGGACACCAGTTGATGCCCTGAGCCACCTTGGCTGGTCAATGAGTGTCAAAGAAAGGAACACATGACTGAACAGACAATACCGGACGTGAAGTTTACTTCGTTGATTTTTTTTTTCTGTGGATCCATTCAGAAAGTTCTAAGACATTTCTCTATTTTTGTGTTAGCTTTTAAGAAACAAACGCTTTGTGGGTGAATTACGGCACCTACTGAAGTGATCAATGACTCTTTTAGTTTCTCCCGATAAGACAAATCGAGTTGGGACAATTTTTAGGTTTACACAAGGAAGTTCTGAAAAATTCTAGAAAAACGCGTGTTTTTGTTTTGTCGTATACCTACGTTCATACGCAGAACTGTATATCGCAGGGTTGTGCAACTGGCGGTCCACTGCCTGTGGCGCGCGCAAGGGTATGAGTCAAAGTGGAAGTCCTCCACGTCAAGGGAGCGCCCTGCCTGGGTAAAGAACCCTTTGATCCAAAAGTAGGTTAGGTTTACATCTAAGGGCGTTATCTAGTAAATTTAGAAATTCAAAATCATCCCAATGTGTTCCACTGTATACGGCTTGCTATCATGCTTGGTTCCACCCCACCCACAATTAATGAAAATACGGCCCCCAACTACACGAAAGGTTTTAGATGCGTCTTTTGAGACCTTGGAAGTTGGACAGCCGTGTTATATAGAACAGAGAAAGTTACGTAATTCTGTGGAAAATCTATTCAGAGATTTCAATGGAAAGAGACTGTTTGGGGTCTCCTGGTGGCAAAATGTGTTTTTTCTAAACCGTACGCCAGTCTGTCACACTTCACACCGCGTTGAGCCCTGCCTCTACGATTCCCCCAGCAAAAGGATTTGCAAGAAGTTCAGTATCGCTTTTCATGATCTTAAAACCATTTAACCTATTATGTTTCTTTCGAATTCCCTTCTCGCCATCTTGAATGTTTGCGCTCATTGTCTGAGAGGCCCTTCTCTTTTTACTCTTATGCTACCTCCAAACATCAATAAGATATTGAAATATCAATACAAAACTGGTTGCACATACGGGCTATTTGATTCAACAATTGACGGTCGCTACTCCTACTATCTTTCAATAATAAATATTCCAATACGAGTATTCACGCAAGAGGTCGTATCACAGTGATCCAGTCATGATAGTTTTCATTCAGAGGGTCCGATGGGCCTCCTACCTTGGATCTCGGCGGCGAGGTACTTTCGTACACTATTGTGTACCTTGTCCTTCATGGGATTACGGATACTCCTTGCTGTTACACATAAATAATAATACTTACTTCTGTGGAAGGACAGATAATATTGTATTCTACAAGAAACATATACGCACGCAATGTCCCCATTCCAAACAAATATAAACACAATATTCACACAGAATTCCTCATGGTTACTTGTGTGGCGTCGTTAACACTAGGGCCAGAACCGTTAGGTCGGTGAAAGTACGCTGCGGGGGAGGAAGGGGTTGAGCCTGAACTTCCGGGAGTTTGCGCTCTGGCGGGTGACTCAGGTAGAACCGCAGAGCCAAAAATACCGTAGGCTGTAAACTCCGAGGATGCTAGCCTGCGAGCCTCGTTTACGGAAGCAGGCAGCCAACCTGAGAATCCTGTGTGGGGGCGTAAACCAAGGCTGGCCAGCGAGCCTCGCGCCAGCCGGCGAGCCTATCTATGGAACAGTGGTGGGGGTGTCAGCCTCAACTATTTAACGCGGCGCCCGCGTTCTTATTCAGTTAGCATCGGGGAGCTTGTACGTGTATGTACGAGGAGTGTGGGCGAGATGTCCGGAGAGTAAGGGTCAGACGATCTCACGTGCTGTAGGCACACGGTCGCCACGACCGGGTTAAATTTTGGCGTCAGGCCATGTGACGGTAATTGTCACGGGACCGAGGTCCGACAGCGCGCATCACGCGTGGCTTGTATTTTCTGCGGTAAAGCAGGGTTCTGAAAGGAAAAGGTTGCCGGAGTGTTTTAATATTAGCAATTCATTGTAACTTGTGCATAATCTTTAATCTATTATTTTTCTTTTGTTATTGAAATTTATTTCTTATTTCACTACGTCACACTTGTATATGATTCTTTTGTTTTCCCTCCCTTAATGCATTCATGGCCATCTACCCCTCTGAATATTAAATTACATCTTAGGACAGAACTTGATCTTCCTCCACAGGTGAAATTAAACAAAATGTTCCGCTTTGGTTCATTTCCCTTTCGTAGAATGGCTGCATTATTGACCTTCATCCCGTCATTTCATTTGCATTTAGTTGTCACCAATCAGTCCAGCGTCTACACACTCGTTTTCTCATTTTAACTCCGGACGTTTCCTAACAAATACTATTCATAACGTCTTTATAATTTCATTACTTTATCAACCGCGTTCCAAACTATCGCGTGAAAGCTATATCTTACGTCCGCTTCCAACTTCTCAACACGGGAATTCTCGTCCTCGCACCGGCCGCTTCCGGGTCCAAGCGCCGTCTGCCCGCTTGTTCAGTCCACGAGCCCTTCGTTCGCCCCAGCGCCCTGCGCGGGCGAGTGCTCCGACGCGCTTCTTCACCCTTCGGCGCACGACAGCACCACTCGAACACCACACATCTCCTGATTTGGCATTTAACCACTTTCACCGACCGATTTCACCCCTCCCCCACGGAATTTGCTCACGTGTCCTTACGATATTTCATTTATTAAAACGTTTTCCATTTCACTCGCTGTTGCTTACGTTCATATTCCCTTGGATTACATTTACATGTTTCTATCCTCCTTTGGTTCATTTTCTGTCCTCCACTGTTACTATGTTCGTATTTACTTTTATCATGTATCATTCTGTCCACGTTTCTTTTCCTTTGTGATAACCTATCACAATTGCTCCCTCCGCAGAGCGGGAAGCAAAAGATAACTCGCGTTGCCGCTAGCGGATAAGGCGGTCAACCGCCCCGCACTCCCCTCCCGAAACCATTTCCTCAGGGCATCCATCGCCTCCTCGTGTGCCATAGACGGGCGTGCTTTTCACTGGTTGGGGAAGACAGTCGCGAGGAGGCGCTCCACACGGGGAGCAGGCAGGGCAAGTCGCCTTCGCGATTGGATTTATTAAATGTGTTGGATTCTTTGTTAGTACTAAATAGTTAGAACATTGTGGGAACATTAGCTCCCGCTTCTCCGGCAGTTGGAATGTATCACTAACGGACGAACGCAAAGAAGACATCCCCCGGGCGATATCCATCCCGAGGACATCCGACAAATCGACCTACAAGTCATCTCCGTAAGTTCACGAACTTTATTTTTAAAAACACGTACGGAATTTAAACCCTCCAATCGGCCACCCATTGTGGCGCATAAACGAAAGTTATTAAAGATAAAGAAGCCGTTTTATTGCAGTACACTTATCGTGCGGTGACAAACTGATAGCATCTTAGGGAGGACAATGTAAAATTCGATTGTGAAGCATGGTTTTACAAGCATTTGTTGTAAGTATAATCTTTACGAATTTGTTGTTTGTTGCCAGTATAATCTTTACGAATAGTTAAAAAAGTCTGTGATTTCTAAATTTCTTGTAGCAAAACCATCGATTCGCTTCTTAGCGTCGTAGATAGCACCTTCCCCCCGCGAGTCCAACCCAGTTCTGAATCCTCCGGAACTCAAGTTTTTGTATGCGAGAAGACTTACCTAAAGGAACGCTCCCATGCCTCCGGATTCAAAACACCGATTGATATCAACTACACAGATCGGACGTCATTCAATTTTAAACATAGCAATGCCGTATTTTTATAGCAACTACTTAACTTTTTCGTGGTAATTTTCTTAGCAACTTTCCCGGGGTTCCCCGATCTCTGTCGCAAAGACGCATCGTCGACACCCATTGTTCGGCAAGCGAGTGACGTGGACCGCTTATCGTCTCCTATCGGCATCTCATAAAAGATTGCGGGGGAGGCAACGCGTCGCCAGTTGCGCGAGCCCCTGCCGCCAAAAGGCTTCGGCAGAGACCGCGAGTCACGAGCCACTTTGATTGTTCGTGGCCAGGTAAGCTCCAGCTTTCCACTTGTTTATTTTTTAATTGATTAATGACTCCGGGCGCTACGGGTCCTGCTAAAGTCATTAGTCCTGTAAGTGTAGTGCAAGTGTTTCATCGCTGGAGGTGGGGGTGATCTTCCTTCGCGGTATGGCGAGATCCGGCGCCGACGTACCGTCAACGAATGGGGTTTTCCTCAACCAGGCACCGCCCCAGTCGGGACAAGCTCTAAGCTCCCGGCCGGTCTCCAGGCTTGTGTGGCAGAGTAGTGTGCGTTAGTGTCAGTGTGTGTGTGTGTGTAAGGGATGAGGATAGGACAAGAAAGAGCGCGCGCGGTCCGTGGCCCGTTTGTTAGGGTACTACCCCGGCATTCGCCTGGTGTTGAGAGAAACCACGAAAAACTACCTATCGTAAGAGCCGGCCTCTAAAATTCTCCTCTAGACAGTGGCTGGTTTCAACCTAGCTATGTATCTATTGTCGAAAATCCTGCCGCTGCCGCGGCTCAAAGACTATGATCTCCCGGTCAGAGGCACCGCGGTGAAATCAATTGATGCCCTGAGCCACCTAGGCCGGCAGAATCGGTAAACACTGAATAACACTAACAGATTGACAAAATCGTCTATCGAAATAAAATTGGAGTATCTGTATATACATATACAGGCAAATTCAATTGTATTTACGATTTTTATCAGTCAGTTTGTCCCTTTGAATGGAACGGATAAACTGACTACGATGTTATTTTTCATTGAAGGCTAGTTTGTTGGCCTGGCATATATTCAGCTTTTTCAATTTCTTATTTTATCTTATATAAAGAATAAGCTTTGTTTGTTTCTTTTCTTTCGTATAAATCTACAATTTTATTCTAATCTTAATGAAATTTTGTATAAGTGACCTTTACAACAAGAGTTAAGTTACTGGCTAAATGAGAATTCGAAAAAAATTTATATTCCTTGCATCGATTTTAAAAGGAAAGCTACAACTCTGTTTCAGCCTCGACCGAAAATCGAAAAGGGTAGTAGCCGGTCCATCAGCCATTCTACCAGACTTACCAGTATAAATTCATTATCATTTATGAAACAATGGTTATTGAGTGAAGAATGTTCGCATGGGACTAACTACTTTAAATATATTTATCAATTACACACAATTAATGACATTTATGTATATGCTTCACAGTTTATGGGAGAAAACTGGGTGAGTAATTAATGAAACAAAGCACGGAAGTTCAAGCGTATTACTTTCATTGATATCTGCACCACTTCGTTGTGTATTTAAAGGTAGATCAGAGAAAAAATCGGATGCATTAAAAAGAAAATTAATATCGTTTTATTAATGTGACAAGAAATTTCAGAGCGGTAGAGCCATTAAAAATATGAACCGAGCCAGATTCAGAAATAATACGATTCTCGTAAGCACACAAGCACATGAATCTATGAATTCATTGTTTAGTAGTTGTAATAATTAATTGTAACACCCTTATTCTTTTGACCTATTCTTCCACTCAACATTACTTACTTTCTAGAAGCTATTTCTAATTATTAAATAACCCAATATATAAGTCATGCCATTTATACGAGAAAAATGCTATTTTATTAACATTTCTCTACCTCTTTTTTTATGTTTGATTTCTGGAGATACCAATCGCATTGCTTCTAAGTATTTCGCATAATTTTTCTTTCGCATATATATATATATATATATATATATATATATATATATATATATATATATATATATATAGCAGTTTACAAACTTCATTCCTTTCATAATGCACTTACTAATAAAGTAAAGTTTTTATAAAAAATGAGCAAATATTGAAACAAATTTTTCTTTCAGTGTAAAAAGATGCCTATGAAAAAATAAAAAAACAAGCACTTCAAACATTACAATGTTATATCCTGCAACGAACTTCAATACACATTGCGTAGGTAATTTGAGTTCTGCTTCTTCATCGAACTTCAAAAACAAAAGCATGCTCGAAGTTCTCACACTTTGCAGAAAAATGCTTATTTTGACTCCATTCAGAAATACTGAATCTTTAGGAAGTGAATACCTAAATATAGGTATGCTTTACCATGATCTCTGAAGAGATAAGAACTTATCACTTGTAATCAAAACATGTTATCAACCACTGACATTCC
This sequence comes from Gryllus bimaculatus, assembly GCA_017312745.1. Lineage (NCBI taxonomy): Eukaryota > Metazoa > Arthropoda > Insecta > Orthoptera > Gryllidae > Gryllus > Gryllus bimaculatus. Next base: position 823,810 of record BOPP01000195.1, on the reverse strand, counting down.
AAATCTGGCTTAAACATATTGAAATTCGAAGGAATTCAATCGAATATTCTTTTGCAATGCTTTCTCATCGTACTTTCCTTTTGAAAGTACACGAGGCAACGAAAGACAATTGATAAATAGAGAAGTTCCTAAAGCATTTGACAATTATTCCAGATGCGTTTGAAACCATGTAATTTGCTCTATTTACCTTTCTGTAATCGCGGCCTAAAAACTTCGAGTTTAGTAGCGGCGATCCCACATATTATCTACCTCAAATTTTACCAAAATTTTATAGCTATTAACATACCTATAAATGTTATGAGTTATTACTGCCGATGCCAAAAGTTAAAAATCGAGGCGGAGCGTAGCGGAGCCGAGTTTTTTAATTTGGACGAGGCAGTAATAACACTGTAACATTTCGTGGAATGTTCAGCGTTTTATCGGTCACCATAAAATCTCAATTTTTTTGAGAAAATTTACATTACTGCGATATGCAACACATGAATTCTGGTGTTGCGGCACGATCATCGATATTGTTGGTGGGTGGCGGAGCTCCACCGTGGCCGAATCTCATGTTGAGAAGTCTTTGGTATATAAAGTGAAAATGGCAACAAAAAAAAGTGCAACAAAATAATACTAATTTACCAAATATTGATTTTTCAAACTGCACAATTAATAACAATATAATTCATAATGAACATCCCCAAAAATAATGCGTTTCTTTGATTACTATTTGTATTTTAAATTACTATGTGATTTTTTCGTAATAATGTTGAGTTGTAATGAATGGGTGGTTATTTATTTAGGTTACTAAGGATGTTAAAACCCGTTGTTAAGGATTTTAAATTTCCTAACCTACAGGCAGGTACAAGTGCACTTAACAAACTTATAAGGTTGCATGTTAACAAGGGTTAAAGACGCCTGTGAACGATAAAAGGAATTAAACGACGTTATTTGGTTGGGCATTAGATAAACAGTTCATTAGAAAAAACAAAACTTTGTAAATTAATGCAGATAGTGCATTAGAATGAATGTTTTTAGATATTTACGATTTCTTCCATATTTTCTTTATTATTGAAATTCATGGTCGAATTTATAAAAAAAATCCAAGAAAATACAAACGAGACGAACAGTGTGTCAAGAAATGTATTAAGATACATGAAGACAATTAAGCGACATTGCTCCCATTTAACCACAGTGTATTAATAAATGAAAAACACACTGTGCATTGAATGGAGAAAATTAATTAATTGCATTAAATAGAGACAAAAACGTTGTTCAAGAGTACTCAGTTTAATTTGTTCAGAAATAACGAAGAAGGAAACATTGTATCCCAAAGTTGCGAAAATGTAATACACGACGCTGTATGGGGTCAAACAAACCACTTCATCTCACCAACTAGTTCACCTGTAAAGATGCAACTGCACAAAAGTTCCTTTGAGATTTGTTGCGACTTGACACACAACACTCCTTCCATCACAACCCAAGATGATTGCAGGCCACTTTTCCAAAAATGTCTTGGACTAACCCTTTTTATATTTTCAGAACAATTTTTCATTTCACAAGATCAAAAAATTTAATTTCGTTGATCGATATTCGTGTTAGTTGCTGCTTTACTTCTCTTCTCATAAAATTCAACTATTTGTTCGGAAAGACGATTGGGATTAATTTTGTTGATGTGCCCATAAATATTTAGTCGACGCTTTCTGATATCTCTCTGAATATCCGAATATTGTCTGAGTTGTGTTTTGATTCAGAGTCTGTACTTTTCGTCTGTGAATTCTCAACCTCGAATTTTCCTAATGATTTTGTGTGATTTTCTATGATCATCACCACCATTATCATCACCACCCTCACCATTATCACCATCACCGTTACCACCAGCATCACTATCATCGCCGTCGTCATCATCGTCGTCATTATTGTCATTATCATCATCGTCATTAGTATTGGCGTGTAGGCCATCACTGATCACGCTACACGATTCACGTGTGTAACTTTTCAGCTGTATCCCTGAGTGCGACAAGGTTGTTACCCCTTCAAGTGTGAATTATGAGATGATAGGATGAGGGTGAAAGGACAATCAGAAATACGGCCATGTCTACGCAGGACTCGAACCTGCAGCCTCCTCGGCACAGACGACGGCTGCCGCAAC
>BOPP01000195.1:755785-819055 GCA_017312745.1 Gryllus bimaculatus | reverse complement strand
TGCACTTCGAGGCAGCATTTCTTGCATCTTGAGGTCGTATTTCGATATCCATTTCTGATTGGATGTTCCCGGCATTTCGTGTTGCAGAATCGGCTTCTTCATTGCCTAGGATACCCGCGTGTCCAGGGCACCAGATGAACGTAACTGATGCTCCTCGCTGCTCTAATTTATGGCGTGCTATGAGAATCATTTGTAGCAGTGGATCTACAGTCTGGCGCCTGTCTATTGCAGTGAGAAGACTTAGAGAGTCTGTGCAGATGACGAACCTTCCTGAATCGAGAGTTTCATAGTGTCGCAAAGACTGCAATACTGCATATAATTCGGCAGTGTACACACTTGCTTCACGTGGAATCGCCCAAGCCCTCGACAAGTTCTCAGTTACAAATGCGCTTCCGACCTGATGTTTTGTTTCTGAACCATCTGTGTAGATTATGATATGATTTGCCATGTATTCTTCGAGAACTGATTGAAATCTGACTTTTAAATCTATGGGGAGGCATTCTGTTTTCTTTACACTGGTAGTATCGAGTCTTATTTCAGGCATTTTCAACATCCAAACTGGAATTTCATATGGTTCGTGTTTCAAAACTGGTGGTAGGACGATGTTATAGCGTTTGGCTATCTCGATTGCGCGGATGTTGGCTGGACGAGTAGCTGAAGGTCTTTGATCGTAAATATTTACTACATTATTATTGTTATTATTATTGTTGTTGTTGTGGTGGTTGTGATTGTTGGTGTGTGTGTGTGTGTGTGTTGCAGGAGCGATGGGCGGGTCGTCGAGTTCGCAGGCGTCGGCGACGGCGGCGGCGGCGGCGGCGGCGGCGGCGGAGCCGGGCTCGGACGCGATGCGCGAGGCGCTGCGAGCGCTGGAGGCGGTGGTGGCGGAGCGCGCGCAGCACCACGTGGCCGCCGCGCTCCGAGAGGCCGAGGAGCGCCACGCGCGCGACCTGGCGGAGCTCCGGCGCCAACTCGAGGCCGCCGCCCACCTCGCGGACGAGCGCTGGGAGGCCCGGCTGCAGGGGGCGCTGCGCGCGGCCGAGCTCCAAACCGCACAGGTACACATGTTCATAACACAACCGTACATTGTTTTACTTTCTCGCTGCTGAGTAGAGATATGTAATGCTGCGCGAAAAAATGCGAGAAAAAAAATTCTCTATCGCGTGGTGTAGCCAGAATCCATGTTTTATGGGTCCTTGATACCGAAAAATAGAATGACGTCAAAACATAGGCCTGTAGGTCTGTCCCTTCGTTAAACACGCTAGTGGCTAAACCGTTCAGCCGATTTTCTCCCAAATAGATATGCCCCAATCCATCTGACATCGCAAGTTCTTGCAGGTGGCCCGGGCGGAGGCGCAATTCTGGCTTCAGATTCGAATTCAGCGCGTCCACTTTCATAGAGAAACGTGTCAAGTCTGGGTTTCATAACAACCCCCGAAAACAAAAATAATACAATTTTACGGCGGTTTTCCACGATTAAAAAAAGGCGATTAAAATGTTTTTTAAATACCGATCTGGTTTATTAATTACGAAAGGTCAAGGGTCATGTGTGAGCAAGACCGGCGCTTTGACTTTTGCTCGTTCTGCACAGCATCAGATACGTCACGAACCACATGACCACACAAAGCTTTCGTTTGAAATGCAAGACGAGTCACTGGCCGCCATGCTGCATGGCGAGCGACAAGTGCTGAGAAACATTTTGAAACGGACATACAGGGACAATTTTCAACGGTGACCAACCAAAAATATTATGAGGTGTGGTTTAAATAAAAGATGCAGTATTTAAAAAAAATTATATATCTATTTCAGTGACTTGTAACGAGGTGATATTTTGGGTGTCTGGCTGCATTTAAAATTCCCGCTAATACTGTGACGCAAAAGGATGCCTGAAGCTCAATGGCTGAAGCTGGACAGGCTGCGCAATAGCTCACCTATGGCATTTTAGCATGCACATCACATTTTGTAGAACATCAATTTTCAAAATTAAAATTTCGATGTCAATAATACATTGACAAAAAACCATTTATGTTTAAAACATCGATATTTTAAAGCTGGTTTAGTAACCAATAACATTAAATTAGTGTGCAACAAAATTTAATTTGACTGTGGCCGTGTTTGTTAATTTATAATTAATATTTAAGTTAAACGGAAGTTTAAACAGGCCTTTCTATGAGCGTAATACGTGGACGGACGAAGCAAGTAGCAGGGCATCAGGATCCTCTCGGGGAGGGAGAATGTGGTCGATGAAGTACAAACCGCGTTTGTTTGGCTCCAACACAAGCAGGTAATGATGCCACCACTTACGGAATTTTTATTATTTTAAAAAGATGACAGGAATTTTTCTGTAAACATAAATCTAGCAGAAAACATAAATTTTCTGCTAGATTTTTTACAAGTTAAAAATCGATGTTTTCATAGAACCATCGAATTTACTAAACGCAATGTTCCCACAAGAGCTTATGCACTCGTAAATGGTCGTTGGTAATCCCGATTAATTTAGCTGCAGCTGTATTGCCACTCACCAAACGTCGCTGTCCGTTGGTCTCTCTCTTGAGGTAATTTAAATAATAACACTTAAAGTCAAACTCGAAGCAAAAACATTGTTCGTGGATTCATGTATCCAGAATCAATCGGCAAATGTCACCTTCTCCATTTCCGCGAATATCTTGTTCCTTAACATAGAAACACCGATTCATTTGCCTTTTCTAAGATTTCGGCAAACTTCCAATACCCTGACGTTGCTTGTAATTGAGTTTTAATAACAGAAAGTCACGTGAATATTTCCGGGTTACTACATTCAGGCGTCCATTCTGTAGCAAACAAGATTTAGTCTCTTTAAACAAAACTTGCAACCTTAGTCATCGACGCTTCATCCCTCTATTGTGGACAGTACGTAAAAACCGCGCTAAGTGCTAAAAATGGAATTCCGAGATAATTAAAAAAAAAAACTGTTTCAAAAGCTCGCGGAACTTGACTGATGCGCAGTCTATTGGCGACACTTTGAACAACTAAGAATGAGAATTTCAGAGAGCCCATTTGACACCGCATTGCGCTTGACACAACGAGTTTCAGCACAAAATGCAAATTTTCACATTTTGCCACTCAGCCCGGGTTGCATTTATGCTCTACAGTTGTTCTTTACTACTACTTCATAAAACTGGTAAAAACTTATATTTTAATATCGTTACAATCAATTTTTTGATTGTGATGATGATGATTAATGTTTATGGGCGCTTGAACATCTAAGATCATTGGCGCCCGTGTCAAATTATTGTAAGAGCAGTACGCACTGTAGCAGTGCCAGACTAAAACATTTTTAATGCAAAATAAAGTGTGAGTAAAACTTAAAATAAACGTGTTAAATTATGTATATGTATACATGTATATACAAACATATTTTTTTAAAAAGAGTTTGGCAGGATATGGCTAGATAAACGCTTTAAAATCTTCAACCAAACACCAAATAGTTGGCATGATCGTGTTCTCTCAGATAGCGCTGTGAATGTCAGTCTCTCGAGAGCAGCGGCGAGGAGATTGGCCACTGTCGCAGGCGGAGGCGAGGCTGCACGGAAAGCTGGCCGAGGCGGAGAGCGCGAGCAGCGCGGCGCAGCGGGCAGCGGATAGGGCGGCCCGCGACTGCGAGGAGAGGCTCGGGGCGCTGGCGCGGCGCGTGGACGGCGGGCTGGAGGGGCTGGCGGAGCTGCAGCGCCGCCTGGCGCAGCGCGAGCGGGCGGAGGCGGCGGTGGAGGACCGCCTGCAGGTGGGTGGGCGCACTGGACAGGGCAAGGTCGCCCGGGGCCCGACGGTGGCACTGTAGCCTCACATTTCACTACATTTTTAAGTACTTTTAACCTTAAACATGTCGCCGCGGGGGCCGTGCGCAGACGCTGGAGCGGTCGCTGTCCAAGGCGCTGGCCTCGTCCTTCCCGCGCGTGGAAAAGCTCCTCGAGCGCCTGGAGAGGTCCGACGCGCCCGCGGCCCCGCCCCCGGCCCCGCCCCCGGCCCCGCCCGCGGCCACGCAAGGTAAGCGGCCGGATCCAGACGCTTTGGCAGGCGAAGTTAAGCAGGTTCTGCTCCAATATGTCATGTTACGTATTTTCTAAAATGTCGCACGCTACACTGAGCTCGGCTCATACGATTTTATTCGTTTTAATCATTAGTCTCATTAGAACCACGACCAAAATCCGTTACTAATTTATCAAAATAAAATCAATTTCTTCAATGTTATTTCACGAGTCAAATAATCAACATTGCCAAGACAATCACTATTGCGACGAGTCTCATTAGGATCAAACCACCACTAATCATTCCAAAAATCGCACTCATCGCCGCTATAAGCTCCTCGAACGTGAGCGGGGTACAGTCATGATCTAATCAACGTCGCGATTAAGCTAAAATGCACCATGGACGTCATGATGACCACCTCCACGCTCACCATCGAGATCTTGATCGCCATCAAGCAGCTGTCGCATTAATCGCCCTTCTCGTCGGCTCGTGCAACGCCCGTCTTTGCGCAGGGAGCGACGGAGAGGGCCAAGGTCCTGAGGAGGAGGGCGGGGCGCTGCGGCGGGCGGCGGCGCAGGGGCAGACGGACGAGGTGCACGCGCTGCGGCGGGCGGCGGCGCAGGGGCAGACGGACGAGGTGCAAGCGCTGCTGGCCGCCGGCGCCGAGCCCAACGCCCCCCACCACATGGGCGTCACGCCGCTGCACCTGGCGGCGATGGCCGGCCACGCGGGCGCGCTCAACGCGCTGCTCGAGGTTAGTGCAGGTCGGCGGGATCCAAACCGACCCAAGCCGTGCACTTTTAGGCCGCTTGCCCACGCCGCCACAGAATCGCGTAAACGTCAATCATCACGGCTCTACGCCGACGACGGAAAAAGGGACCGAAGCAGGTACCTGCTGCAATCCCTTTGTCCGTCGTCGCCGGAGGGTCGGTGAAGAGCCCTGATGATTGACGTTTGCGCGCTTCTGTGGCGGCGTGGGCAAGCGGCCTTAAGGGCGAACAAATCCTTCGTACGCCTACCTTCGGAGGGGAAGTAAAGCCGGCTGTCCCATGTTAGTAGATTTACTGCATATAAAAGATCCTCAAGCCTAAATGACGCCTTTGAGCTAAGTTCAAATTGAAATACCTCCTTTCTTCACTCGTGGGTGAAATGAGGGTAGTAAAAATTACGTGGTCAGACGGAAGAGCGAGCCTCATGGCCTGAGACTCGCCACGGAAAATAAGGCATAAATTCAATTCAATTCAATTCAATTCAATTCAGTGCAGGCAGTGGCGCTTCAACGTCACCATTTGGAAGAAGAGAGGCTCATTGACGTCCAATCGGGAAGTTCGGTACGACTTCACTTTTTGGTATTGGAACTCCCGACTTGATGGGAAAATTTCCCTCTCCTTCCAGCAAGAGATCTTGAAGTGCCACTACGATTAAATTAGAGAATAAGACAAAGAAGGGAAACCAATATGAAAAAACGGTACGTGGTTGCGGGGCAGGGCGGGTGAAATGTCCGAGTGTGTGTGTAGGCGGGGGCGGACGTGGGCGCGGAGGACTGGCTGCGCGGGTGGACGGCGCTGCTCTGGGCCGCCGCCGGGGGCCGTGACGGCTGCGTGCGCGCGGGGGCGGCGCGGGTCGAGTGTCCGAGTGTGTGTGTGTGTAGGCGGGGGCGGCCGTGGGCGCGGAGGACTGGCTGCGCGGGTGGACGGCGCTGCACTGGGCCGCCGCCGGGGGCCGTGACGACTGCGTGCGCGCTCTGGCTGCGCGCGGCGCGCGCGTGGAGGCGAGCGACTGGGAGGGCTGCTCGCCGCTGCACCTGGCGGCGCGGGGCGCGAAGCGCGGGGCCGCGCGGGCGCTGCTGGAGGCCGGCGCCTCCCTGGCGGCGCTTAACGACGCGCGCGAGACGCCCCTGGCGGCGGCGCCCGACGACGCCACCCGCCGCTACCTGTCGCGCCAGGCGCAGCGCCAGGCAGACGGCGCCAGGGGGCGGGGCCGCGGGCGGCCCAGGAGGGCCAACCAGTGGGTGCGCACCCCCTCGCATCTCGACGACGCTCAAGCACAGTGAGGGTTCAATCAGAATGGCACTGCCAAGGTCACGTGCTGAGGAGAAGGGAACATTGTCCGCTAATCGGACCTTCAAAAGTGGTTCAGAGCATCCAGTGAAATCACTGCAGTGTGTCTGAGTGGGAGGTCCTAGGGTTCAAGCATTCTGTCTCCAGCAATGTGAGTGGAAGGCCAGGCCAAGAGCATTGACTGTTTAAAGTCGCGAAGGATCTGACGACTCAATTTTATATCAGCCATTCCCCAATTACGTCGCTTGGTTGACAATCTCTTTTTCTTTCCGATTTTTCGTAAAGGGAAAAACTTAATTACTTTACTCCCGTTTGTGGATCAAACGCTCACTTAAGTCAGATATTAAACCCAGAGTTTGCGGCGGGTAGGACGCAATTTTATCCCAATCGTTGCGCCGATAGATATATCGTACGATCAACATATCTCAAAATGTAAATTTTAAAAATGGACATGAGATGTTTCTGAAGCAGGCGACGCAATTGGCTCGTCCGTCACCAAAGAGGAATCGAATACTAAGAGTCTGATTCTAATAGTCCGGTCATTTACAACTGAATGGCAAGAATTGTATTTTCTAGAACTGGAGATAACGTAAAGAGTGTCCTTCCACTAGACATTTTAATCGGTTAAAAAGTTTAATCCAAGGAAACATCACACGTTTAATTATGCAGCGAAGTGTGAAACGAACATCTATGAGGGACGAGCAACGGCTATAACAACTTGAAAACAATCTTTTTTTGTCACGTTACTTATTGCTCACTAGTCTTCTTATTTTTAGTTAAGAATTACTATTTTTCCAAAGTAAAACCGCCAGTTTTTAAGTGCATCGCGTGAAATGCCAGCTTTAAGTGTTCTGCGATATTTTTTAAAGGATAAAAATAACATATTGGAAACGCGGAAAACATTTGACACAATTTATAACAACTGAAGTTCGCAATTACAAACCTCATCCGACCTGGAGGTGCGAGGTCGCTAATAGCGAGTCCCAACTCAGCGCTTCAGGCCGAAGGGTCGTGGGATCGAGTCCCGCCTTGGGCGTGGTGGTTCGTCCCCGTCATGCATGCGTTGTCGCGGAGGTCCTCGCGTTCTGCCGACCACAGATCCGAAGAGCCCGCAAAGTGTGTTCACATCTAGTGTGTGGTCGAATATGCGTCCTATTGGGACGTAATGGGTAATCGGCAGTTGGTTGAAGAAAAAAAACGAAGAATAATAATTACAAATCTTAGTGTTGCTTCCATCGTTTGAAATACCTTTCTAGATACAATTGCTTATATAAATATTAGCTTTCATGTTAGAGGGAAAATGTACATTTTCTGAGTTGATCGCTAGTTGGGGGCAGCGCCGATGTCTTCCAGCGCTCCTGCGGCGAGAAGAGGAGACGACTTTTGATGGGGCTGCAAGGGAGGCGGAAGGTGAGATTCTCCTCTCCTCTAAAAGGTGGCCATGTTTTGAAACCTTAAAAAAGGGACATTTTAATTTTTGGCACAACAATAAAATGGGTAAAACATTATTTTATCACAAATATTATTTATGTTCGGAAATTAAGATTAAATAAATGAATAAATATATAAATACGTATAACTTTCATGATGTAGTTCATGTTTAATTCACGCCAACCGAAAAATATCTTAGAAAAACATTAGAAATAAAAAAAATGTTGCATTTGTTTACTTTGCACTTTCTTTCATTACGACATAGGTCAGAATTTCTGTTAAGATTATATACATACTAAGTTTCACTGAAACTCTCAGAAAAAGAACATGGATCGGATTATTGAATTTCTCCATAACGATATCGTTAGCGGTAAAGTGTGCACATGTTGAAATGCCGTCATAGCTGCATTTCATCTCGAAGCCACAACCGACTCTCTAATCACTCTTGTTACGTGGCACGGGAGCACAATTTCTTGTCGCACTTAATTTTTATGAACAAATGCGAGGCAAACTGAATATATTGCAATAAATTTAATATTATTGACAGGATTTTATGCTGTCAAGTCACTGTCACAAAAGAGACATTTTAGTGTCTCGTTTTCCTGTCCAAAAAGTACGGGACAGAGATTCAAAATAAGGTACTGCCCCGGCAAATACGGGACGTTTGTTTACCTTACCCTTGTAACGAAATATGACAATATGTTTGTTAAACATATACAATGTAATACTCTTGTGTAAATACAGTATCACTTCTTGGGCTGTGGGGGTTTTAGTAATACATTTATTTCGCTAACAGAGCCACAAAACAATTATTCCCTTTGCAGCGTTCTCGCGGTGATGGTTATCGTCCTCCACAAGAGGAGCGACAGCGGACGAGAGAACGTCACCTGCACCAAGAGATTTTATCACACGGGAGCGAGTATTTCTTCTTATCAATTTTCGCCGTAACCACTCGTTGCTATCTTTATTCATTATCAACTTAATGTAGTGTGAGAACTAACATACGGATCCCAGAGCGCAAGAAAACGTGCATATATAAAAACCTAGAAAAATAGCCCATAACTGATTTTTTTAAAATATTATTGTACTTTTTTGGATCAGGAAAATGGTGATACTAAGCGAACGAAAGCTGCTCTTCAAATAACTAATATTGTTGGCAAAGACAACGGCCCTATTTTATTAGGAATGCCTACGACAAATCACTGATAGATCAATACCGATTGTGAAACTCCCAGACTTCATAGAGAAGACGGGGACTGCTTACGAGTATTTAGAGAGGAGGAAAACTGCTTCATTTCTTGACAGAATGTCCGCCTTTGCAAGCTTTTTAACGTGGCCTTCAGTCATTTCAACTTAGGCTGCTTTCTCAACGTGCAGCTGCAATGGCTGCGCCCTGCCCGAGGTTGGCCCAAAAATGCTGCCTATTTGTTCCGGGCAGAAAGTCACTGCTGGAATCTAACAATCAAAATCAACTGAAAACAGATTTAATTTACCGCCGTCTCAAAAATGTTGGATGATTATTAAGTATCTGCTTGAATGTGATAAGCAAGTTTCGTGATGCATTGGACGAAAATGTGAACTGAATCCGAGGTGGAACTGGAATTATGTATCGATCCACGCATCTGCTATGCACACCGGCCATCCGGCATTTGCCAGACATGCCTAATGATCAGTGCACCCCTAACTGTATTTCACTATTTGAGATATTATAAAGATGAGTATGTTTATGGCAATAAAATGTTTTTAACTTCCTGTATTGCTTTTTCATTATGTTAATTCGGTGTTCTTTATTGCATTCCATCCTGCCTCCTCATAGAAAAGGTTAAAACTACAGTATGACAAATTTTGCGTCCTTATACACCTTTTAAACTTAACTAGCAAAATACGAGGCGTTTCCCTGGCATTCTTCATATTCAATCGTTGTGAAAAATGAAAAATATCAATTTTATATAAACGACGATGTTTAAGATTACTCTTATTTTTAAGAAATTGGTTCAAATTTTAATAGAATATTATAACTTACTTTCAGTTTATTTTAGAATACATTTTTATTAGATAAAAAAAGTTTATCTTACGCACTGCTACTGGACTCTAGCAAAATATTATGAACTAGTTCTGCTGTACCGCTACTGACTTCTTGCGGAATATATTAGAAACCATCTATTAAGTATCAGCTCTATCGCACCGCTACTGGACGCTGGCGGAATATTTAGGAACCAATCTGCTCTTAGCAACAGGCGAAAAATAATGATCGCTGTGCATCTACCAAAATAATAATTTATAGTAGTTTATGCAATTAGTTTAGGATGTTAAGCTTTATTTCATTAGTGCTTGCTTTGAAAGCGAGCGACGTTAGGAGCGAGTTTTCAAATTTGTACGAATTTAATAAAGCAACATTATAAACAAGTTGCACACGTTATTTTTGTTTAACAGCATTATAAGAGAATCGAACTTAATTTTGCGAAAGATCTTTCTTGTAGCATCTCGGGTATTTGACATGAGTGCGAGAACACTGTGGTCGGCTGTTCGTTCACCGCTACCTCCGCAAGATTATCTCGCTGCGATTGGCTGAATGTGTGATGACGCAACCATTCGTGCAGTAAGATATGTCATCATTTTTGCTTTAAAATGCTCTTTTATGAAAGATGTAATGCAATAGAAAAGGTAGTTCATGATGCTGGTATATAAAAAAATATTTAATTTACGCAATTGTGTTCTATTAATCTTTATCAAATTTTGCAATGACACTGAGACAATCCTGGTGAAGAGCCTGTAAATATTTCTTACCTATTTTTGTGGTTGTGCATGTTAAATGTCGTTAAATTCTCTGTTATTAGTATAGATGCCTATTAGACATGAAAGCCCCAGGTTTCGAAATAAATGTTCAATGTACATTAAATCTCTGTGAATTAATATAAGTGATCATGTGAAGTAAATCATAAGATTTTTCTATACATTTTATACACTACGTATTGCGGAACTTACAAAATGGGTTTTAACAAAAAATACTTATTCGTCGTAAAGAATGAGATTCTAGCGAAAGTTCGAAATAAAAAAAGTTAAGAGCCAAAGGAACCCCCTAAAATTAATTTTTTACTCATCATTCCTTCGTTCTCTTAATATAACAAAATGTATTTTAATTTATTTGCTTGTTTATTCATTTCTGTTTATTATTATTATTATTATTATTATTATTATTATTATTATTATTATTATTATTTTATATTATTCACAGTATCTACTGGTCGGTATGTCAACCACACACAGGAATGATGACCAGGTCTGTGGTTGCTTTACTGAAGGTTCAGATGGCTTCTGACAATACGGCATGTATTCAAAATTACAGACTTTTTGCATTATATATACATTCCTGGCATCCAAGTGAAGACATTTCCAGTGCCCGAAGTGTCATTTTTGGATCACTCCTGTAGCTGATATTATTATAGGCACAGTTTTGTCAACTAACTGAAGTTCCACTGAGATTGCGACTTCATGGGCGAATCGGTTATACTTCTGGATCTCTCTAGATATTTTCCCGATATGTTGTGGGTATTGGGTATTGATATATCGATAAGGAAAAACCTGCTGAGGTTTCTATCAATGCTACGTATATCGGTCTATTGCCGCCGACATGTCTGTCAGTGATAATGGAGCGATCCCAGTAGAGTGTTGCTCACTTCTTTCAAGCCATTATTATTATTATTATTATTATTATTATTATTATTATTATTATTATTATTATTTATTGAACTAAGAAATAAAACTCATTCTATGTATATATTTTGATATGAATGGATCGTTGTATTGTATAAATGTTTAATAATATTTTAATATTAATTAAAATAACAGTACAAAGGTAAAACAACGCTTTTGTCAAGTGTGCAGCTTACATGTCTAGACCTGTCCACGAGCAAAAACAATTGAGAAACATTCCAAGATCCTGCCCTGCCCTTGTCCACAGTAATCTCAAAAAGTTTGGACAATTTAAAAGTGTTTTGTTGAGTTATTAAATGGGAAACCACGAAAAACGACTACTAGGCTTCGGGGCACAGAGGTCTGGTTGAAGTGAGTTTTGAAGACCACACTTTGTCGTCTTCACAGGACAAAATACGGCATTTTATTACGTAAAAACAAGGTTCATGGAAACCATTCATATGGTTGTACAATTTAGTGAATGCATTTAAGTTGAAATACCATGTATTTGTGAATAATAATAGCCGATGAAAATTCACTAAAATCCGCACCTGAAAGAAAGGCCATATGAGCTCTATTTACCAAACTTTTCACATCGCAGGCATGTGTAAAAAATAAATGGCGCGAATTCCTGTATATATCAAATCTCGTTTCTCTTTGCCTCCTCTATCACGGTGCTCATTTTCCCTTTCAGACGAAAAATATTGATAAAAACTCGGCAACAGGAATTTTGATAGTTGTCTGAAAACTGTATTTGAATCTCCCAGGTTCTGTTTTCCATCTTAAGACTGAAACTCACAAGTTTCCTTGCGCCGTTTCCTTGCAGTGAGATGAAGAGGCAACGAAATGTGTCACATTTCCAGGACAATGTCTTAGAGTACCGTTTTCTTGGCCTCCACCAAAGACTAGGGGGCAAAGTTTCTGTACATGGAATATTATTTATTTCGGTCTTCCAGGATTGAAACCCTCTAAGATCTCAGCATTGTTTTCTTCAAGCCGAAGATCCTCTGTAGATGCAAAACGCCGTGGAACGGTTTTGTACCATGTACGAGGAGCGATAGGCCTAAAACTTTGTAAATGTACTACTTCGAAATATGAAATTACTTCACCGGGGGACATTAATAGTTTGTTTATGCAGCAGGGGTATTATAAGGGTTGATTCTTTTACCTAATTTTAATTATTCAGATTACTTACTTACTAATTAACTTGGTGTTAACTTGACTCAGTTCGTCTTTTAATATTAAAGTCGAAATAATAACACAACGCAGGTATTCGGGCCCCCTTTATAAAAGTCTATAGCAAACACAAATAGTGTAGTATCTCAAATAAAAATATGCGTTAACAAATTCATATTCATTAGTGTATGATCACTACATAGGCAAGCGCAAAACTTTATGCTCGCAATTCTTACAATCGCCAAACCTTCAGCCTGACAAGAGTCCTTCTTTTCCCTGGCCCCGCCCGCATTGCGGGTGTTGCGCGCCAGAACGTGACGCCACTGACAACGCAAATTATGCCACGAGAAAATAGCAGGCGCCCCATCGCCACCCGCAACACACGCATGTGCTGCAATGCATTTTACCAAGTCAAGAGGAGTTGAAAATGTTTTCAAGCTGCCACATTGAGGGCGTAGGTAATCAAAATAATTCTAGAATTATTGCTTACGAGCCATTATAAAAGAATTACAACTAGAAAATTGGTTTCGTGTAATTTAAGGTTCCTCTTGAAGTATTAAATTGCAGTAGCAACTTTCAGCTTAACCGGTCACACAATACTTCGCAGTACACTCTACACTCCACAGCAGAAGAGTCTTCTTAATATAAGTTAGAGTTCTTTCCTGCCGAGCCAAAGTAATAAAAGAAATAGAATCGTTTTATTGACAATTTCTGTGCATACACAAGTACGATAACTTTTGCATTATCTCTAACATGTCGTATCGATATATCATATTGTAATGCAACTATCCGCCAGTATTCATATGAATTCACTCTTCTGATAATTCGGTATCTAAGGTTTACACTGTGAAGGTTCGTGTGTATTTTCAGTCACATCCTGACCGACATCCGGTGTTTCGAAAACTTTTCTTAAGAGGCAATCGCAACCTCCAATGTGTAGGAATACTTCGTACAGTAAAACGGAAAAGGTGGCTCAGGGCAGGATTCTAGTACCTCCGACAGGGACGTCCCACGGTTCGAGTCTCGGAGGTGGAAGGTTTTTTGACACTAGTGACACAGTCTGACACAGGTAACTAGTGGAGGGAGCAGTGCCATCTGCAAATCAGAAACCATCTTTGAGCTCCAGAATTGCTTCCCAACCTTTAAACTATAAATAGTCAAAAGATGAATAAATGTTTTAAAAAAGCGAAGTTATCGACATTTGAAAAACTACATTTTTTCTCCCGAGGTATAGGAAATTTATTTGCATCGTTAAATGAACTTATTTTTTTTGTACTTTCTCGTATGCGTACTTTATTTTAAAAACCTACAAAAAAATAAAACCAAATTATATAATATTAAATACATCCTCATTACTAGATCCAATACTTGTATTCAAAATGATTCACCAAGTAATTGACAACACAAGATTTATATTGCTGAAGAAGAAAAGGATTAGCAAATATCAAGAGAGAGTTTGTTGCGAAAGAGATTTTATTTCAACGGGAAACATATTTACATGTCAGTAAGCTAGAAAAAAATGATAGACTAAGATGTAGATAAGGCATTACTGCATTACATGTTCTTCAGTAGTTATTCTGTCGAGTGTATATTCTCCGACAGATCACTTCGCCTAACTTATTCTAAGCATTATTTGTGCTTTCAGAAACATAAAAAAGCGTGTCTTTTTGCTTTAAAAGCGCTCCGTGTCTTCAACAGCAAAAGTAAAAACCATTCCTGTCGGGGCCGCCTATTTTGTAAATAGGGTAACCAAGGGTGACCGAGTGCAGTTCGCGAACTATTCACCGAAATCGGCAGCACATCTCCCGCGGGTCGAAGGCGGGATGCTGTCGGTCTGTGCAGCCCGCCAATCACCAATCATCCGGGCTCTTTGCTTTGATTCACAAATTATCTGAACTCGACGATCATTCTCCTATTACGCCGTATTGATAATATTCATTTCATTTGCTCATCTAAGTACACTGTAAAAGTGATTATTCCACTTGTATTGTTTGTGATTCATATGTTGACAGGGTACACAATCCAGTAGCAAAGTATTTCTCCACGATCCTTATCAAATAAACGAAGGCTTATCACAGTTTTACGTACCACCCGAGATAGTCTCCGACCCAATGACCACGCGACTCGCCTATGCAAAGTACGGTTTGATAAGATATAAACTCGTTATGGTTTTTGCGCAAAATATGCAAATGCAGATTCTTGATAAATGTTAAACAAAAATAAAGTTACTTCCGTGTATTGAACATACAGTAACATCATTATTACAAAGAAGATAAATCAAATGTGGTCTTGTAAAAAACACAAGAATTTTTCAAGCTTATAGTAGTTTTAAAAAAGTTGGATCTACAACAAAACCTTAGAGAAACTTTCTATGTAAGAAATTTGTTCTTCTTTAAATTCGTAAACTCGACTGCCTTACTGTGTTGGTGGCATGGCGGACACCCCGAGCCCAGTACTCGGAATACGGTGACGCAGGCAGAGTTGGTGTGATCTATCCCGCACACCCTTCTCCTCCACACAAGGCGGCGTCGCTAGCCATTTGATAGCAGTACGCTCTGAGCAAAGCCACAAACGTTTTGATCGAAACGTCAGGTACGACACAGACACAAAGAATTTTTGCTTCTATTATTTTCCGTTGAAGCACGTGAAAAACCACTTAGAGAGATCATATAGCTATTGAACTGTCTATTGGATTTTAGTGTAATAGCGTTAGCTCCGTTTGTCTACGACATCCACATTGGTTGTGAGGTATCTTTGACAACTTCAAACAAAGTTATAGTGATTTCTGTCACTAACAGAAGCTGTGAATCAGAACTTCAATTTCAATTCAAGTTTGCACATCCATTAGTTTAAATGTTAAATATCATTTTTTATAAATTTATGTAGATCCAAAGCACACGAAGATGATTAAAAGAATTGTCGAAACGTTGTTATTGTACAGCTTCAGGCAAATTTGTATAACTGCGTATTGTATGTGAATTTTTAATAAGTTACTTTACTAACTTCCATACATTTCGTATCTTTATTATATTATATTAAAAATCCAATAGGCAGTTTATTTGAGTTTATTTACGAAGTAGGTATGTCGCTGGGAAACATCCTTACATCCGAACATCAGCGACTGGTGAGTTACCGCTGGCTTGCGCGCACTGCTAATAAAACATGTGCGCGGTGGGATGCGACACTTTTCAATGATATTAATAATCAGAACGAAAATAGAAATGGTAGTAGTAATGGGAATACCACTAGTAATGTATAAGGGGCAGATTTTAATGAAATGTAATTTTTTTCTTTTCAATTTAGAACAATGGCTTTTAGTATAGACATTTATTTTATGACAAAACTAAATTACCATTTTTTATAAGGCGTTTTTTGCATTTTTCGTCGATTTCGACCAATAAGTAACTTTTTTTTACCTTTTTCGCTATTTTTTTAAGTATTTTTTGTTTATTTCATCGATTTTAATATTTTAATGGTACTTGCTAGAAATAATATCTACAAGATGCAAGAAATGCTCTTCACAAAGTTACTCAGAAGCCTATTCGATTCTCCACCCATTGATTGATGTAATCTACGGTTCCTGTGACGCCTTCAGCACCATTGTACGTTCGGCCGAATTCGCGATGACTTAAGACCGATTTCTACGTAAAGAACGGACCAAAACAAAAGTTTCCAAGTTGAGTTCATTTGATCGAAAGGGAGAAGCTTCGATTGCAGTAACATATCCAACAGTTTGAGGTATTTATCTGAACTGGTTTCATCAATTTTTCACGTCAATTATCTTTGCTTCAAAGGCCTTTTAAAACCATTTTATAATCACTTTATTGATTTGATGTTTTAAATCATGAAAATCCGTCCCCTAGAAATGTATATTAAATTTTGAAATACTTCTTTGATTTCATATTCCCCGCAATGATTAGCTATCTGTCTATCCCCACCCAAACTTTGACCCCACGCCGCGCCCATGTCGTTCTCGCCGCCATTAGCTACACTCTCTGCTGGCCAGTGCGAGATACTCAAGCAACGCGCCGCCAGGGGAGATACCCGGGCGGAAGCTGCCGATAGGGCACCCAGCCACGAGACCTAGCCGGGAGGCGCGGCAGATGCCGTCGCAACGGGCTGCTGGCTCGACGGTGGCGGTGTGGTCCAATACTCCTCGCTGCCGAAAACCAAGTTCTACTTGAAGAGCCATCGAGGTAACTAGCTCCCTCCTATAATTCTATTTCGAAAATTCCTTTTTATATTTCGGTCAGTACGATCTAAAGTTCGACTTCCAAACCAGAAAGCTTTTTTTATTTAAAAGTTTATGTATATTCTCGGCGTACATGAGAACAATAAGTAAGTCTGTTGACATGATAACTTTGATACTCAACTCATCAGTATCTCTCCTTTAACATAGTCGAGACACGCATATCTAAGTTCAAAATCTGTGAGGCAAATCCAAAGTCTTCAATTTTTAATGTCTTATTTTTAAATTCATATCTAACAAATTTATTGCTAAAGTATTGGTATGGCATTCCAATTTTTAATATATTTACAATTTCTATCAAATCTTCATTAACTGCTGGCATTTTTAAATGACAGTGAATTACATTATTTCGAACATGCCAGGGGGCATTCGAAATATTTCTTAATACTTCGGATTGAAATCTCTGAATGATTTGGATTTACTACTGGTACCCCAAAGGTGGGTACAGTAATTCCAAACTAGCTTTAAGAATGATTTATAAATTAGTAATTTATTGTATAGAGCTGACACTGAGTTTCTACCGACAACTCAATATTTTTTATTTTATAACTGGAGTTCTTTTCGTTCATGTGAATTTCGTATCGCGATAAACAACAAAATATCCAATTGAATATCTTTGTAGTAGGTTAGTTCTGTTCAACTGCACTGGGGGTCAAATTCTACCCATGGTGAAAGTAGTATGACTTGATATGCTTTCATTTGCTCATATTTACCAAGTATTTAGTTTGTTGAGATGTTCCTGAAACAATGTAGAAGCCTCTAGTGGGTCTGTGTCTGAAGCAAGAACTGACGCTAACAGAAGGTTTTTCACCTAAAGAAACAACATTGCATCATCACCAATTTGTACCAAAATAAGCTATTTAATACTTCACATGTAATATTAATAATATCCTCGTATTTTGCATACGGAAACATTTAACATTGTTTTCACTTAAGTGTACATTATAAATTAATAAACGGGGTCAGTGTCAAATTATATTTTGTTGCGGACGAATTTAATGCTAGATTACAAAAGTAACTTTTTTAAATCTCTGGTTTATGGTATGGTAATATTATTAATTTTATTAATAATTAATTAATATTTACTCAATTTAATTAGTCAAATTTAAAGTTCTTAGCTAATTTAATTAATTAATATTGGTTATTAACGTTTGGAAATTTCTATGTTATTGTTATCAACGTCGCATCACTATTACTATGTAGAGAAGTCATATTATAAATACTGTGTAAAGAAGAAGCGCGATTTTTTATTGGTTGATGGAAGATCCCGAGTGCGTCACCTGCTACGTTTCCGTCTGGTTAGTCCCGTAAGTGTAGTGTACGATTTTGCCTCGGGAGGTGGCGCCGATTTTCTCCCGCTATCTGGCGAGATCTGGCGCCGACCTTCGCTAGCGGCGTTCTCCCCAACCAGGTATCTCCCACCACTGGGCTACCCTGCTGGAGAAGGCTCTAGGCTGCCGACTGCTCTCCCGGCATGTGTGGTGGTGTAGTGCATGTGAGTGTAAGTGTGTGCGAGGATAAGACGAGGAAGAGGAAGGAAAGGTCGCGCGCGGTCCGTGTGCAGTTTGTTAGGGTACTGCCCCGGCATTCGCGTCTCGTTGATAAAAAACGCAGTACGATGAGTGCAGCCGGCCGCTGGAATTCTCACACAGTCAGCGACTGAATTTAACCTAGGTAGCGTCGACAATTCTGCCACCGTCGGGGCGCGACACTCGGGCCCGCCGGAGAGCCTTCTCACCCGGAACCTCCCCGCCTCCGAATGAAGAAGGCGCCCCCCCCCCCACCGCGTCGGCCGGCGCGCCTCCCTGCTGCCGAGGGCACCACAGGAAAAAACTGCTTTTTTTATACGAACTTCCGGCCGACACTGGCGAAGTTAGAAAGATGCATTTTTAGGTTTTGTTTTAATTTTTTTATTTGTTTCTACTTTAAATTACTTTTATGCTTTTGAAATAAGTGATTTTTTTCATGAAATTCTTTTAAAACATAGTGTAACACGAGGACCTCGTAAACAGTTTTTGAACTTGTTGATATTATTGAGAATTTAGAAATTCATTTTTCTGTGTTACACTTTAAAACATGGTGTAACACTCAGACCCGTATTACATTCCTCACAAAAGAATCGTAACTCACGACGAATAATAAAATCGAGGTTCATTCCTCTTTCACAGTCACAACGCACTATTGATTGACGTTTGATTCCCAACCTCCTTCGTTTTGAAGGGATATACTGAAAAACAGGCGTCCCTATAACAAAATTAGGCTTTCATCGATGCACAACTTTTCCCGAATGATGAAAATAAGCTCGCAATGCTCCGGCCAACGGCATTTACATCTATTTTCAACAGGCGAATGACGCCGTGTCCTACACTGTTACGTGTGAAGTCAAGCAGTGACGACAGAAACCTATCTCGAGACATTAACGCTTCGAAAATAGACGATGAATATTCGTTTACAGCGAATTTTTTTAAAATTCTCGCCATGAGTAAATACTAACAAGAAAATATACATTTCATCAGAAGACGTATAACTCCATTTTGCAAGTCGCGAATGATATTTTCCAGTGGTTCTCAGTGCGTTCTGATAGAATTTCTTACTTTAATTAACAATGAATGATATTAACGATTTCTTAAAAAACAAGAAATCCAAAATTTAACTTCCTTCATTGAGTCTTGTTTTGTTCCACAAAAGAAGCCTATATTCCTATAGTTATGCATATGAACAAGAACAAACTCTCAACAAGAAATCGTAACACAAAGCAAGGGCGGTACTTCATACCCGAAAACCGTAGAGAAAGTTTTATTATGGTCATTAGAGAAGGGACGCTTTAAGCTGCACGCCAACCCCTCACGGGCGGGGGGGGGGGCGAGGACACTAGTTTGTCAGTTTACAAACATTTCAACTCGCAGAAGGAAGAATTTCCACTTCAGAACTTCCACCGGAGGGTTCAAACTGAACTTCAAATCCTTTCAAAACGAGCAGATATCGCCAACAGCCTTAGAAGAACGCGAAAGACAGCCACGCGAAGTAGACAACACCTACAGGCGTCATTAGCGCAGCAGAAGCGGCTGCGGGCGGACGCTAGAGGCGGCGTGAGCACTCGGGGCACGAAAATCCGGGCGCACATAGGCGCCACTAGCAGCGGAAGTGTAGAGGCAGCGCGCTCCTGGGACTTGGCTGTTGAATGTGATGGACTTGCTTAACATACTGCGGACGACACTGAAAATGCGTTTCCTTCATCAAGGCTTAGAGTAAACACAAATATCGGAGTTAAATACATACTGATTAGTAATCACGTGTAATATAAAGCCATTTGCATAGGCCATTATCGCAGACACGTGATGATGTGAAGTATCCCTACACAAATAGACCGGCGATTACACGTGGTTACTAGGCAGTATGTTCTTAGTTCCGTTATTTGACTTTTAGTGTAAACGTTCATGAAGGAAATAACATTTCTGAAACATTGACCAACAAACCAGATACATCAGTTACAATATTTACGGCCATATACATATTGTAAGAATTGTCTTTTAACAGAACTCGAGATTCTTTCCACCCTTCCATTTTCTACAGAGTGTGTGTACACAGGAGCCGAAGGGCCGAAAATGTAATACAAGGTCCAGATCAGCGTTGTGCCGCGGCGTCAGTTGTTACCCCCTTCGGAAGGTGATTAGTAGGGGGCTGATTTCAATGAAATTGTCTTTTTTCTTTCTTTTCACTTCAGAACGATGCCATTTAGTAAAGAAATTAATTTTATGTCAAGACCAAATGAAATGATCCATTTTATATGTTTTTTATTGCATTTTTGGTCGATTCCTACCAATAAGTAATTTTTTACCTTTTTATTTTCGCTGATTCCATCGATTTTAATACCATTTAAAGAGCACTCGCAACAAACAATATTTACGAGGTGCAACAAATGTTCACCACCTCAGAATTTTTGAGTAGCCTATTCGATTTCTTCGCTCGTGTATTGTAATGTCAACCGTTGTGAGAATTAAATAATGTAAGGTTCAGCTCCATTATCATTTCGGCCGATTTCGCGATAAGTAAAGACAGATTTTCTCTTAAAGGACAGTGCAAAAGAAAGTTTGCGAGCTGCGTTCACTTGAATAAGAAGCAGCCTCGATTACATCAGTAACATACCCAACAGCTGGTGTTGTTCATCTGAAGGGATTTTGTAATTTTTTAATGTAATTTTTCTTTGTTGTGGGGGCATTTTTAAAGCGTTTCATTGATCTTTTAGGTCATAAAAATCCGACCCCTAGTTACTAGTCGGAAGAAAAGTCCCTCGCATCTACGTCACGTGGAGCATTGTGCGCCCAGTAGGGGTCAACGCCCCCTCAATGCAAACCAGGGCAAGTTAAGGCTTCGACATTTTCTGCTAGTAACTGCAGACATTCTGAACCATCCTAATGTGTTTCACTGCGTTATGCACAGCACGGCCTGATATCACGCATGGTTTCTCCCCCCCCCCTCCGCCACGTTTCAGAGCAGGCGGGCGAAGTGCCGAGATCAACAACACGGGGTCACGTTTGGGTCACCCGAGTAATGGAAATTTGGCCAGCAACCATATTAAATGTTTTAGTTGTGACCCTGGTCCAGATCTCGTTTTGTACTAAACACTAAGGAGGTTGTGTGTTGCGACTGTGTAATTACGCTTTCCTTATTTAGACGCGATTTTTTAACAAAACACAAGAGTGACAGTAAACTTCACTCCCTCTTCGTAAAATTTTCTTTATTTTGACGCCTCCTTCGTTAGATGGGTTGGGTGTGACAGTCGCCAACTACTTACATTACAGAAATACAGAGCTCTGTGTAACAAGTTTTAACTTTTGTCTGCCCTTGGGAATGAATTGTGTTTTCCTATTTCTCCGCGACCAGAATGTCCATTAAATTATTATGCTATAAACAGTTGCTTCAGTTAGCCGGGCACTGAATGTGGAATTGGCATATTTTGCATTTCAGTTATGTGATTGTGCTATATACATTTGCATGCTGTGATAACTATTTCCTCTTTCTAGGTACATAAGAACGGCGTCAATAACCTGCTGACATCCATCAGACGTATTTTGAAGTATGTGTGGTAAGTTTTTTTTAAAACCAGAGCGTAAAAGTACAATGTACACACACCTCAGAAAAAGCGTGCGACCTGCCCGGCATATTTTGGAATGTCAGTCGGAGTCCAAGGTCAGGCACGGGCACCTCATTTCACATGCCATGTTGTCTGTGCATCATTAGAAATAGTTTACTCGTGCCCGTAAATGGATAAATGCAAAGGACAAACCGATTCTCCTGAGCACAAAAGCAAATTTTGATAGGTATAATGGTCAATTTCGCAACATGCGGGATATAAGACAGCTGGAAATATCAGCCACTTGTAAAGGGCAAACAGTGTGTTACAGGGTGTTAAAAATTATAAATAATCAATGAAAAATAATTTAACCTCAAAAATCTTCCCCGGGTGTAACAGAAATTTCAAACCTTTGGTTATGCTGTGACATATAAATGGACAATGTTTACGTTCTAAGAATTTACAATTACGAATTGGAACATTTTGAAACTCGTCACTTCCACTGAAAAGTTTCACTTAAGAGAGGATGCCATTAGTATTGAATTAGTTGCCTGCAGCAGTACAAAGGCTGCTGAATGAACTTACACAAAATGGTTTTCCAAAAGGTAGCACACACCACATAAAAACAAGAAATAAATTTCTTTCATATAACACTGCAATAAATTAAGGAGAAGAAAACGTCTTGACGAATACCGCAATAATATAAGTATATTGGTATTACAACAATTACAAACCAAAAATGTTTTTAAAAAGTTGCCGTTTCATATCGCAACATACATACGAAAATATTTCATGTCGTGCGACGTCTTCCTTGGAGCCTTCTGTCGCATGATGACAGCTGTGACGTGAGCAGAGAGGCACTGAGTGCAACAATTCTGTCGATACGCACTGTATGAGAATAGACTGAAAATGCAAATGTTTGATTGTGTTCTTCTGTCAAAATCGAAACTGTTTCATTGGTTTTGAATTTTCCCCTTCTTTGTGCGTATCTAACGAAATCAGAAACCCCCGTCACATGACCGGAAGATGCACAGTGTTCTGACAGTTTCCACGCATTGGAAATCATTGATATAGAGCAATGTGAACACGATAACATACCTTGAGTGGTAAAAGATTCAAAATAAAATTGTTTAAAAGTGCTGTGTTAATTTAGAACATTTCTACAAATGATAAAAATTAAGGGCGATCGCTGGAACTTACCAAACTTGTCAATATCGTAAAAAGATTAATTTTTAATTTAATAATAGTTTTAATAATTTAAAAAGTTTTATTAATATTTATATAATTCACCATTCATTTTCTTTAAGTCACAGATACATTATAAATTTTACTGTACACATTTTTATACACAGATTTATAAAAGATTTGAATTGTTTATTAAATTTGTAGTTCAACTTTCCTTGAAAGGCATCCAATAATTTTAATTGCCACTAGATATTCGTAAAGAAACTAAGGATTCAGTAGACCAAAAGGCTGTCCCACGCTTTTGGGAAATTCAATTATTAGCATTAAATAAAAATTGAAATATTATTCTTTTAGTGTAACATGTTTTTTCAATCCGATATGAACTTCCAAGCAAGTGTACAGTGTTTAAAAGTTCTAAGGTGAACTGAATTGTATTGTGAAAGTTCTAGAAAAACCCTCAATATCACATAGCTGGGTGGGAGATGTGGGATAGCCCCTTGTTCTACTGACTTCAAATATTAGCAGGAAAAATATTATATTCGCACGTTTTCTTGAGCTCCGGAATATCTACCCCTACTCCTTTCCCAACATTAGTTGCACTAAAAATAAATGATAGCAATGAGAGTTGTAGGTAAAATGTGGTGACGAGGAATGTTCGCTAGAACGTGTATTAAAAACTATTTTGCTTGGAAAAATCAACTACAAATTCGACGTAAAATTCCTTTTGCCAAAATAACCAAACTCCCTACTCCTCTCGCCTGTAGCGAAGCGAGGGCTCAAGAAAACGTGTGCGGATAACAGAAATCGTCGCTTTTGGCAGGGCGCCTCGCTCCGCCCCCCTGTTCCGAGGCCAAGGGGCTTTCCCTGCGCGCCGCTGGCTCTGCCCACAGAAAGGGCCCGGACAGACTCGCATCTACAGCCCTTCGGAACCACATGCCTCAAGAGGTAAGTAAATCCAAACATTTCGTATTTCTTTCCTTTTAGGCACAAAAAATAAAATGTAGACGCGATTTGAAATAGTGTGCATCGCTTTTTCTGAGAATAGTTGCAACGGGCGCGAAGTATCTAAGAGTATTGTATATTCATAAATTAAGTATCGCAAATCTGGAGTATTTAGAGAAGTCCTTCTCCTCTGACACCCTAAATAATCACGTAACGCTTGCGACCCCCATTACAAGAAGTAAAAATAAATTTTGTAAGGACATAAAAAGATCATTGATTTTTTTGTTACATATTAAAATTCCCGAAAATTAAAATCAGGATTACTTGGCGATGCTGGATGCACATAACAAAAAAGGCTGGAAACAATTTTTACTTTCTCGCTACGGAGTAGAGAGAAAGTTATATAATGCGCCGCGAAAAAACGGTGAATTTTCGGCAGAAACACACTTTTCGCGGGGCCCTGGTAACGAAATGGTAAATAAATCCAGTTGCTAAATTAAAAAAAATTCTCAAACACGTGGTGTAGCCAGAATCCATGTTTTGTGGGTCCTTGTTATCGAAAAATCGAATGACGGCGAAACGTCTGTCCATCCGTCTGCCTGAACGACGCTGGCGGCTAAAACGTTCAGCTGGTTTCTTCAAAATTCATATTCCCAATCGATCTGGCTGATGTCTCGACTACTCGAATTTGAAACCGATAGTTTTATTTAAGAGGTACTTTACATGAAGCCCCTCAGACACTTTCCATTTTTTTAAAGAAATGGCTGCATCGTTTTTGATTAAATTTTATTGTTGGATAGTGTGAAGGACGTTTAAGAGAATGATGCAGGACTCATATTCGTTGAAAACTCTTATTTTTCGAAAATTGCAATCGTTCAAAAGTTTTTCAGTCCTCCTTCAACTAAAATATTAAAGATAGATATTTTTCCTTAATTATTTTTGTTCCTTAAAGTTCGATTTTCAAATAAAAGTTAAAACTTTTGAAAATGTGAATACTTCTCGCGTAATTTGGCGTGAAAATACTGGCGAGAAATTACGTGCTGTTTTACTCCACTAGTTGAAAATCTGATAACCAGAAATATTCCCTGCTGTGTAATAAAAACTATTTTGCGGCGAAAAACGTGCTACAGATTTGATATAGAAGTCCTGTCGTCCAAATAAGCCCCCCGCCCCCCAACTCTTCTCGGATCTAGCGAAATGAGGACTCAAGAAAACGTGCAGGGATAGTACTATCTCTTCACACTCTTGTATTAATCCCTATCATAGCATCATTTCACTAGTTACGTCCTATAAAGTACTGTAGTGCTGTGGGGGGGAAACTGTAATTTTTCGATTCACTTTCGTATTGTGGGGGCCTAATATCGAAAAAATGGGTAGGTGTTGTTCCCATATGTAGTAAATTACTTCCTGTAACACGAAGTCAGAATTCACGTTTGGTGGAACCTTGAAAGTATCTCTAAGCGCTACTCCTTAACAGGCTTCCTTTCTATGCAGTTTAAATTTAGTATCGTCTTTATTTCATCACTATTGACTTTAATCTTCCTATGCTATGAATTTTGGAAGTGTAAGGGTCAACCAACGTGGAAAGGAAATCCATCCTGATTTCCATTGGTTGATGTTTATCCGAGAAATACTCAGACAGTGCGGCAAGTTCGCAGAAATATTATGTTGGCACACCTTACGTACTGGTATTATTAATTCGGAATCCTGGAAAAACAGAAGGAAAATTAGGAGTAGCCCTCTTTGTTGAACGTCCTGATGAAATTACTCTTCGCAGGCATTTAGGGTCTTTTATTGTGTTGATGTACCTTCGCGTGTAGACGTTCCGAGCCAAGCAGTCTTTCAGACAAGACGAGAGTATGCGCTGGTCGTAACCTTGGTGTGCAGCGAGGAACTCAGGGTATCAACCACATCCGCTCACGAGCATCCGATATGCATCGCAGAGCATGTCCTTTCAGTCCGCGTTGCAAAATAAGTTGAAGAAAGATACTCCTGTACAAGTGACAAGAATATTGTTGTCTCTTTACGTTGTCCCGAATTAATATTAATTATCCTCGGTTCATGTGATCAATTTAATGTATAAAAAACTGTCTTTCTTTCAACTTTAAAATAACTTAAGAATTATCGTTAACTAATAAACGTAGCGCCAAAAATACCATGTCGCTTACGAACAACATTTAATCCAAACTGAATTATTATTTAATATTTATATTGCACACGAGTTCGTGCGTAGGTATTTTTTTCTCGTAGGGAACACGCGGCCGACAGGCCCCGTGTCGCCACATTTCCTACAGAATGAAGTGTCATTTTCACCACTCTTATCAAAAATAACTATTGTGTCGTCGTTTACTCTGTGTGCAGCGCCAAGCCACGCTTCTGCTCCGATCTGAAACATCATGGAGGTGAATCGGAAGTTCAAATTCCAACGCTGCCACGGAAACCAGTGAGCAAGACACATCACTTCACGAAGATACGGCTATCTTCAAAACAAGCACCGAGCGGAATGAAGGCTTTGGCTGCAGCCAACGTTTCTTGGCACAATTTGCAGAAATGACCCATAAAGCTCCCACCACGTACTCAAATAGAACCCTACACACACTATCACTTTCTTTTCTGTATAATCTGTTGCAAATACTGTAACGTTTATTTATGTTTGTTTCATTTGTGAAAGCTAGAAATGACTAGGTCCTACTGTTTCTGGCTATCGAAATAAACGCAGATATGCACCAGACGCTACGTTTAAATTGGTTGAATTGGACGTTTTTCAGTTTATTACCGAGTTTTTATTACAGAATTACTATTACAGAAATTACAATATTACGTAACCATTTCCAATAATGCGAGAAAGTATGTTCTGTTGCAGCACCTCAATTTCACATTGCAACTCACAGAGACGCAGACAATTCCCGGCTTTGCCTTTGTGGAAATGAGCCCTTGCCTCCTCTTGTAGCGATAATTCACGATTGCAAATAGAATGGAGGGAAAATATTTTTGTGTGCATCAAAATACTACTTAAAACGCAAATTCAATCACAACAAAAACCAAAATACAGTTTATTGACAATACGATGTCGCAATAAACGTTTTGTTTATTTACTTCATGTCAGAAACAGTTAACCGTGTGTGCTAACAAACCTATAACTTATCACTTGAGCTCTAGCCGGGAGATCCAAGGGTTCGAGCCCCTACGGTGGCAGTATTTTCGACACTATCGTAGGTCCAGAGTGCATACCAAAGGATTCTGTTCTGATAGCTGGGTCGAGTTCAGCCGCTGTCTGGAGCAGAATTCTAGATGTCCACTGCTCTGATCAGCAGTTTTTCGTGGTTTCTGCGATCAACGCCCGGCGAATGCAGGAGCAGTATCCTAACAAACGGGCCACGATCTTTCCTTTTTCTTCCTTGTCCTATCCTCACCTTACACACACTTACGCTAACATGCACTACACTACCACACGTGTCGGGAGCTTAGAGTTTGTCCGGCTCGGGTGATGCCCCGCTGGTGGAGATACCTGGTTGGGAGAACCCCCTCTAACCGACAGAAGGTCGGCGCCGGATCTCGCCCTCCAGCGGGGGAAGATCACCGCCACCTCCCCAGTCCAAAACATGCATTACACTTACGGGACTAATGACCTTAACAGTTGAAACGACAATCAATCTATATACAAAAATGGCAAAAGAAGTATCTTCAAATCGTCAACAGCATTGATGACAACCGGTTTTCTACTTATACTCATTTCTAAATACAGAAAGGCCATTGTGATTCGCCTTTTGGCAGGTATGGGTATGGTGAGATCACACTTCGGATGTTCCCTTAGGCATTTGTGCTCACCACCGAGCCTCACAAGTGCACTTACTAAAAAGAAACATTGCTTAAAATGCTAATAAAAGAAATATCTCCCGTTCATGTTGAATTGATGATGGGAAACGGAGCAACGGGGGGCCGGATGCATTTTATTTGGGCTTCTCATTGCTTTTTTGAGGGGAATGTAGGAGGTGGTGCGGGCAACATTTCAGCTGGTTTCGCTTTAATTTGATTTCTTATTCTTAGCGGATGAGGTTGGATCGACTGTTTTGTTAGAAGCGCTGCAATTGGAATTTTAGTGGATCTAGTATTCCAGATACGAAAGGGTTGGAAGGTGCTATGATGACTAAAAACTGTTTGTTAGGGCATGACGACAAAGCGGATAAATTGAATACATAGATGAGATATTTATCTTGTATTGAGTTTTGATTCTGTCTCCGGTCTCGGGATTCTGTCTGAAAGGTGTCGTGGAAGGATGGTATTGCGGTTGTAAGGTATTGTCGTTGAATGTGTTGAGATTCTATTTTAACTTATCGACATTGGTATAATTAGTTGTTTCATGTCTACGTAGTTTTCGTCATGTCGCGATCCGAAGATAAGACGTATCACCAGTTTTCAAGTCTTGTCAGCCGTTGGCACTATGTTTAATAGGTTGTTCCTCACATCTCACAAGACACTATTTGTTTTCAAGTTGTAAGGCAATTGTTCGCCTTTTGGTCAATCCTTGTGCGTCTGAAAATGGAGATCAGTGCACTGATTAGTCGATTCACTACGTTCATTCAGTGCACTGATTAGTCGATTCACTACGTTCATTTGTCAGTCAATTTCGTCCACAGACTGCGCTAGTTACACGCGTGCATACAAAGCACGTACACGAGTACTTTGTAAAATTCACGTCAGGTTTATTGATTTTTGTGGGAAGATATGTCATTATCTCTTAGGTGGTTTGACAGCTATGTGTTGACCCTGGCAGGCAGTTGCTCAGACAGCTGTAAGTTTTAATTGAAGTTTTAAGGTCTAGTTCTGTCTCTGCAGAGGACAGGTCATCTGCATATGCACATCTGCATTCAGTGACGCCTTGGGAAGCATCGGCAAGGGTAGGAATTATTGAAATGTTCAATTAGGAGTGAAAAAAGTTTGGAATGTAACATTTTCTTTTTAGTAAAAGTATTTCGTGATTGATGCTAATTAGCATAGTTATTTTCTCAAATGTCTTGGCATCGTCCCCTGTGAGCCGAGCCACTGCCTTCATAGTGGTGCAGATGCACATGAATCACTGGTAGAGCCTAAGTGTCTTCTTTCTAACATTGCTTAGTAGTTATGTCAATCAATGCAGTCTTTCGAGCAGTTTACTGTTGTCGGAAGTACGGGGGTACAGGCGTCTTTTGGACTTTCCTAGATTTAGAGAACTGGTTCAGCCTCTTTTCCCAGAAGAAGACCGACTTGGTGCTCGGAGCGACGTCGCGCGCCTTTCACCAACGATGTCCGGGTTCGATTCTCGTCGAATCTCATGTGAAGCGTCCTAAACCCTACTCTTGAAATAATCCCTTCCCCGGTCTTGCCACTGGATAGTGACGCCGGAGCGCGTACGCGGAGATGCTACCTGGCGGTCCTCTTGCCAACTGACTGCGACGAGACGTGCAGTGACAGATAATGTTAATGGAGGATCCCTCCCACGCGCAAAGCGCTCGACGCCCCCGGGGCTTAGAGAGGCGTTGCGGCAACGAGGGCGCAACAAAAAGGTCGTGAAATGAAATAAGAGTCGAAGTTTAGAAACGGCAGGTAGACTATTGCGTTTTTTGAAGACATGTTTAAGGAATGAAGCACCCAGCGGTCGTCACGTCTTTAAGTATTCTTTGAGTCCAGTTGTCCCTTATGCATTGCCCACTTCAGGTCCATTGCATTTGTTTCCTGGGAAGAAGTGTTGGAATTTTAAGAAAAAAAAAAAAAAGAAGACACCTAGGGAGGGAAGTGGATTTAGTTGATGTGGAGGCGAAGGTTTAAGCTACTGTGTGAGATGTGTAGGACAAGATATTCGATAATTTTATGGTGGGAGTGACAGAAGTCATGGCTATTTCTCATTTAAGCCAAGTTGTGTCCTGTTTTGTTGCTTCGTACGTAGAAGCGATTAGTTATTAATCTCCGTCTCTGTACCGAGTTGGTGCGTTTGTCTTCTGGTCCTCTCCTGTTGCACATGGTTGTGCCGGTCTGTTCGGTTTATTAGAATTAGAATTATTCGAGATCCTTCCTGGTTTTGACGGAGCTTTGTGGATGGTGGTTGGAATATGGTGGTTAAAATGGAATACGGTAGATAACGGATAACGTCGATTATCCGGCACGTTTTGTTGTTTTTAAATAAAATTAATTTTAAGGTGAGTCTATGAGCGTGTACGTCCCGTTTTCCTAAAGTCGATTTTCCCGGAAATTGTTCAATGCTTTCTAGTTAATTTGTTCCTACTTCCAATTTTACACTGCATATGGTAGAGTCAATTATTCTGACTAGGGCTGACATTGATTAGTCCAGATAACCGATGCTCTACTGCATGACTTTGTCAACAGTGTGAGCGGAGAGGTGATTTGTTGCTTTATTTTTAATTGGCTTTATGGACAGTTAGTCTCTGTGCAGGATTAGTTGGGATTGAAAGAAATACAGTTAGATAGAGAGAGAATTTTTTGAAAAGCATGTCAAATGTTTGAAGCCAGTACATAGAATGAGTCGAAACAGTGAAGGGTGTGGTATCAAGTCCAGTAAGGTAAAGTAGTTTATGTAATGAGCAGATTGAGAGAGAAGTCAGAGATTTAGTCGTAGCTTTTTAAAATTGTTTTATTTCCACATGTGTTGTTTCTGCATCTCCAACTGGTCTTTTTTGTGTATAAGTCTTCAGCGATATTACATTAATTGGACTTGACCAGGTTTCTAGTAAGGTATATAATAAAGGTGATGTTTCTTATATAAGAAAAGTTGAGCACTTTCAGTCAGGTATGAGGCAAAAAAATCAATTTTCTTCCTATAACAAGAAGGAGTATTTGATAAATGTGCTGGCCCTTCAAGTAACTTTCCTTTCAGTGGAGGAGTGAATTGATTGAACTAGCAAAACCCTTCCCATGAAATTGAAAATATAAAGTGAAAAGTTGAAACTTAAAACATACTGTTCTTTGTTCACAGTTAATACTATTAATTCTTAGCTTGTTTTTCCTGTTCTCTGTCTATCCTGAGCTCCATACCTCTTCCAAATTTGAAAAGTGTTGTTTCATTATCTATTGTCCTTTAATCAAAATGGGCACTTTAATTTTAAAAACAACTATTTGCACACAACTTAATGAAGTGAATTACTGAATATAAAAGCATTCGTTTCTAACAAAATAAACTGTTATTTAAATATTTTATTTAATTACTTTGGTAAGTATGTCAATACTTGTGAAAGCTTGTAAATTATTCACACTACTTATCAGAATGATGTATTTTGTATAATATAATTTTTCTGTGTTAAAAATGCTTTGAAAATTGAAGAGGCAATACACTATCTCATTACTCTATAATTAGTTCAAAAGTATTAATTTAAACAACAAATTTTTAAATTTTAAGAAAAGGCTATTAATTGTTTTGATTAAAATATTTGAACAAGAACCATCACATAAAATGCCTTTCTCTCTACAAATATTTTTCATAAATAAGAAAGAAACATATTGTGTACCTTTTATGCAACACAAAACACGAGGACCAATTATGTACAAAATTGGAACATCAAAAAACAAAAGCAATGTTTACATTTAAAAGAAAAGGATTTAAAGGAAAATTATTTTTCACTCCTAAAATTGACCTAAATAAGTAAAAATTTATTACAAATTTCTTTTCAACCATAGTTCTAAGTTTTGATTCCACCAAAATTCAAAATGTTAACCATAAACTTAATTTTATATATCAAGAATGTAATGTACAAAAAATGTATTAAATAAATAAATGTTTAAATTAACTTGTTTGTGTGCATTTTAGTTTGCGGTTCTGATTTAACTATCAACACCTTCCCCAGGCAAAATACTCTTATATGAAAAAATGAAACATACAAAAATTATCTAAATAATATTTATCAAAACTTGAGGAACATTTTAAACTAATCCTTAAGTACAGAATCTCTTAAGGATT
This sequence comes from Gryllus bimaculatus, assembly GCA_017312745.1. NCBI lineage: Eukaryota > Metazoa > Arthropoda > Insecta > Orthoptera > Gryllidae > Gryllus > Gryllus bimaculatus. The sequence continues at coordinate 787,298 of BOPP01000195.1, read as the reverse complement.
TTTCAAACAACAATAAAGGAACATGCTGTTACAAATAATCAGTCTATTCAATGAAATTTGAAATTAGAGTTGAGAAAAAATGTGTTGTGATATCAAATCTTACAGAAATGCAGATACATTAATAACAGTTGTTTCAATCTTTTTTTCAATGTTATTCTTTATTCAGTATTCCTGAGCTGCATTAAATATTAAAGCAAAGCTTTTTAGTCAACACATTCCAACAATTTTTGTCCCAGTTGTGAAAAGAAAGCATTGAAATAAGAATTGAATGAAAACCCTGTTGAAGTAAAAACAAAGACCTACCACAAAGTCCAAATATTTCACAAAAATCACTTCCAAATATACTTAAGAGCCTTTATTTCGCAAATACAAATACATTTTATCATATAAAAATATCATTCAAATCATGTTGTATGCTACACGTCAGCTTTTAAATCAGCTTTAATCAGAGTTTCCCAAACCATCTCCATCCTTGGATTACTAGTGCCAGTGAAAACAGGACTTGCTATCAAATAAGTCTATGAAAGTTTTATGGTAAAAATTGCTTTCTTTTATATAAACTTGAGAATAATAATAAAATAACTGATGAGCAAATCTTTGTTAATTCTTTATAGTTACCTATATTATTGGTCTATAAATTAACATTAGCAATAAATACCTTGCATCTACTGTGCACAAATAAAGCATAATACAGAGATTGGAGATCTTTCTCTTTTCCTTCCAAGAGATCCTTGGACTGGAAAGAATTGAAAAACCACCACAAAACACTATATTTACGTCATTTTGTCAAAACAATTTCATGATGTGCTACAAACATCACTTCACCCACAACCCTACTCCATGCCCAAGCCAGATTAATACAACTGGAAAAGATTCCTTCATTTTTGTCATTTGCACAACATTTTGTCAGTACAGTGGCTTCTCTATTATGTACATATTGTGCGTAAATATGCTAAAAACTATTGGAAAAAGGTAGTAGAAAATATTTTTTTACATTATTTGAATTAATCTCTACAGAGTATTTTCAGCAAACATCAAGCTGAAACAGAATTATCAGTCTTACTTCATTTCAGTACGATGTTCTAGCTTTCATAGGCATGAACACAGGGATGCCAGGGAGGATATGGCCCCCTGAAAATTCAGAAGTGGGGCTTGTAACATAACATTTTATTTTCTTAAATATGTTTAATCTCTGATTTGTCTCGTTTTTAACCTGAGATTTTGGGATATTCTACAATGGCATTTGGGAAATAGGCTGTTAAAGCCATCACAAACATGTTAAATGGTTTAACATAAAATCAATTATTGTACTTATTACTTGTATCAAAGTTACAGATTCTTCCTGAAGTACTAGTAAAATATCTCCTTGCATTTACTAATACAATATATCATGCGTAAATAAAAAGTAAAAGGGAAAGGAGGCTTAGAAATGTAGTTCGACCCCTCCTTGTTTTAGGCTCTGCATGACTATTCGAGTTTTCCAAATAGTTTTCCATGTTCTAACAATTAATATAAATGTATACAATAAGATGGTAGTATGGTATTCAAATAAAAAACAATGTTGATCTCTTCTCATTATTAAAAATATTATAAGTAAGCCCTCATTAACATTAATTCCATGAAACTGAAATAATCAATGATGATGATGATGATGATCATCGTCATCATGAACAGACCAGAAATTAGTCTTTACAGCCTTACAGCCATTGGTTTGTTGCAGGAGTCTTGGTAGATTCTTAGTCCTCCAAGTGGTCCTGCTGTTGCCACCTCTTTAGTGATCGGCTTCTATTTCTGTTCTCTATTGGCTTGTTCTTCCAGATTAATTTTGGAAATCTGTTGTTCATTCTCTGTGGATGATCTTTCCATCTCCTTTGAGACTGTTCTATCCCTTCTACTTTTCAATGTTATTGTTATAAAAATGTGGGTCATCCAATTATTGTATGTACACATCCAGGCATCCTTTGCCAGGACCCACACTTCTTTTTGTTACTGCTATGTCTGTATTAAACCAGTACATGCTAAGATTTACTGTATTGATTCACAGCCTCCAGCTTAGAAATGAGGATTAAAAACCCGCATCAATTCATCCAACAATGTCAAATAAAGTAAGACTGTAGTTAAATAATATGATTTTAACTTAACATAATTTTCCTAAAATGTTCATGTTTTTTAGATGTACAACAACCCAATACATTATGGATAAGGTAGAATATACTTGAAAACTATAAGTAGTGAATATTTTCTAGATCTGCTTATGAATGTTCTTATAGAACTCGTGATTCCTCTCCTGGGAGAAATATTACACAAATATTGCTTTGATCACACACAATTTGCAGCCTTGTAACATATTTTTTTCCAAATATGATGAAAGCACCTACACATTGCCTTCTGATCTTATAGATTGGATTTAAAACCCAATTACCTACTCTATACCAAATCACAGTAACCAACTATCTTATCAAAACTGCGTCAAACACATCTTTGTGATTACAACTTTAAATCAGATTTATTTGTAATTATCTTTATTAGGTTCAATGATTTCTCTAGCATAAAACCTAGTATCTACACACTAAAGGCCAAAGAAAAACATTGAAACTTTCTTTTCTCAAAATAATTGTTTTTCTACTTACTGTGTTTTGGTGTGGAGCATCTGCATCATAAGAACATAAGCATCCGATAAATGCAAGTCAAAAAGAAAAAAAAAACTGAAGACAGCTTATTCAAAAATTGAGATAAATAATATTTTCCAATGTTCTAAGGTTCAAAACTCCTGCACACACAAAGTTGCTAAGACCACAAATTCTAGCATATTGAATCTAGCTCCTGATTTCCATTATTTTATTAATGCATTTTCTCTTAATAGCTAAGAGAAAGTGTTTTGGTAGATAGCCTAATTTAAAGTGTAATAGCTCTAGGAGAAACAAAAGAATGAGAGAGTTATTCCTAGCTTATGAATAATTCAGTGAAGCGCAACCACTATGGAAAGCAGCTAAATTCGGGAAAAAAATATGTCAAAAGAGTTTAAAATTTAAACATGGAGATGAAGATGGAGAAGTCAATCCAGACCATCTACTCCAATTCATATCTGTGTTTATCCTCTTTTAAATTATGTCAAAAACATACAAGATATTTTTGCCATCCTATGGAAGAATTATTTATTCCAATTGCCTTTCAATTAATTCATCCATTAATCAAAATTGTTAATTTTTACGATTACAACCAGGGTTTGATTTCTGGCGGACCACAACGGAAGGGCATTCGGGTACCTTGGGAATAAAATAGGGAAGAAAGAAAGAAAAACAAAGGACTATCACTTGACAAGTTCAATTTTTTTTCAACTTTCACAAACTCTAAATTAAATAGTTTTTCATTTAACTATCATTTTTACCAAAGTAATAAAACTATTAGCAATGATAAAATATCATTACAAACACTATTTTTTTTATTTTGTATTGTTATTATTACTATTTACTATATTCACAGAGTCGGGGCTACCACTGCTGCTAATATTTATTAAGTATGATGTATAATTATTAAATTGTATTAAAAATTTATAACTATTTCTATGACATTAATAATTAATATTGAGAATGTTCTGGGACCTATAATTTTATAAATCAAGCACTGATTACAACTAATTGATTTCAATTATTTGAAAGAGTTTTACTATCACTACTTCCCAAGAACATGAAGTCCACATCCTTTAAGTCAGCAATTTCTTAACAAAATTTCAAACAGTATCTCAAAAATCGAATTTAAATCTTAACAGGTCTAACTTCTTTCTCCAAACTTGATATTTCTTGATCGATCTCAATGAACTCAAGGCACTGAATTGAATATAGCAGTGAATATGAAACAAATACTTTGAATTTTGGGGATACTTAACATAAAGCTTAAACAGTAATTTTAGAATATCTTCCAAAACGGCTCCAAATTTTCTGAATAAACTTTTTTCCTCTGATAGGGCAAAGGATGCTTAAATATTGTCACAGGTCTCATTTTCATTTAACTCTAAATTTTAAAAAAATGTAAAAGTTCAACATTTTTTTCAGTTTTTCTTCAACTACAACATTGAAGATAGATTTTCCGCCCTTAAAAAAACATATTTTTTTATAGCCAGAATTTTAAAGAAGGTAATTTACAAGTTTTCAAAAATATGAGTAGTTTTCTCGTCTTCTTGTATAAAGTACAGGCAATTTTTAAATACTTATTTTCCCAAAAACAGCTCCAAATTCTTATTTTTTTCCCCATAGCAAACACACTAAAAAAAATTGGTGCAGGTCACATTTTCAGTGAAATCTGCGAAAATATAATGCTTCTACAGTAGAATATGGATGTCATATTTTTAATGTAATATATTCTAAAAATATAGATATTTAGAAAAGGTCATGTACAATTTTTTTTTTTTTGAAAATACGAGTAGTTATCACTAAATCCATGCTATAAGTTAATGCACTTTTTTCGTATTTCTCAGAACGGCTCCAAATTATTTCCTCATAGAGAGCAAACACTGTTTAAAAAATAGCACATTTTCTTTAAACTCTCAAAATGTCTGAAAATTGTAAAAGTTGGGAATAATGTGAAAAAGTACGTGCTTTGGCACACCAAAATGTAGTATCATTATCATCATCATCATCATCATCATCATCATCATCTACTTAAAATATAAAGGAACAAATCTGCTTTTTCATGATTTTCCAAAAACATTGGGCACGTGCAGTTGTAGCCCATTATCTTTCTTTTTGTGAAGCAACTCAAAACAAGAGTATGTATATATATATATATATATACACACACACACACACACACACACACACACACACACACAACCTATTCTACTAGTTCTGAACGTAACAAACTATGTACATATCGACTGTTAAAATGTTTCACTATTCAGTCATTTCACGATTTTTCAGTCATTTATTAGCAATGCAAAAGAAATTAACAGAAAATGAATTAATTTCCATTCCAAGTAGATTCACTCCTCAAAACATTCAGGTTATTACATGTAAGAAAACTCGACAGCATGTAGGTTTTCATGAAAGAATTATTGTCGGTGAAGAATTCTAAAAAATCATTTCAACAGACCCATTATCATCCAGTACCTTGTAGCAGTAGTAGCAACCACAGCAGCTCAATTTAAATCCTATTGAAGAGTCAATAAATCCTTAGGTTGCCTCCTGAGAACGGTTGCTTCAATTAGCCAGGGCCTGCTCGGCTACTTCAGCCAAGTTATTATTACTATAATTTTTATTAAAATAGTAGCTTTGTAGCAGAAGTAGTAATGGCAACAAATGAACTCAGCAGCTTAACACCATTCTAAGAAGTGGATCAATTTTATGAAACAGTAAAAGATCATGTCACAAAAATGTACCAAGAAGATTCAGAACTAGAAAGAATCATACAAATATATAGACTTCATAGTATGTGACATTCCCCTTTGTTCAGTTGTGCAGTTTTTAAAACACCCTAATACTTGGTATTTCTGGGTTCAAGTTCAGAGTTGCTTTAACATTCAGTATGATTTTTACAATAACGAAGATTGCAGACACGAGGATCACTTCATATGACATGCAGAAAGTGTAACTCTGAATGGTACTTGAGGGAGCTATACATCAAAGAGCTCTGAAATTATTTTTGCAGAGACCCTGAAGTCATAAACTTAATTTAATAGATAATAAAATGTGCTGATTACCACACAGAATACCCAGCTAGGTGACCAACTGCTCCTCAGGGTCCTCGCTAACTATTTTAGAATCGCCAGCTTTAAGCAATCTCACTGCAGCCACGTTACCTGCGTTGGAAGCCCAACCCAACGGAGTTTCACCATTCTTGTCCATGCTGTCTATATGGGCCCCAGCATCAATAAGCAGGAAAACGCATTGACCTACACGGTCATACAGGGCAGCAAGATGCAACGGGGTATCCCCATCTGTATCTCGAGCATGAACATCAGCACCTTGGTCAAGAAGTAATGCAACAATTTCGGTGTGCGCATTCCGTGCCGCCCAGTGCAAAGGAGTCCACCCATCTGAATCTGAGAAATTTGCTACGGCTCCCTCCCCCAGAAGCCTGCGAACTTCCTCTACCTTCCCATCTTCTGCAGCCTTACAAAGACCTCTTCCCAAAGCAACGCACCGTTCCTGACCAATATCCAACTGAGCTGGAGCAGAGGGTGATGACAAAGAGGCAGATGTGGAAGGACAAGAAGTAGCAGATGAGGGACGTGAAGAACCAGACACCAAAGACGATGCAGTCGAAGTAGGAACATCAACCGAGGCAGAGTTCTGAGGAGTTACAGTAAGTTCATGATGCTCCAACTGAGACACGAGGGCATCAACACGAGGGAAAACACACTTCAGAGCCTTTTGGACAGACACTTCCAAATTCTTCATTCGGTCCTCTAGTTGCTCCAAAGCATCCTGCCCTTTTGCATCTTTTGAATGTTCCTTCTCCAAACTGGATGATTCTAACTTCTCCAACCTCTCTCCTACTCTTTTAAGCCCTTCGTTAACAGCCAAGGTTAAATTACATACAGCTTCACTCACTCTTGATATCTTTCCTTCCATCACCTGTTTAACCTCATTTATGCGCTCCTGCAACCCTTGCTCTTGCAGTTGCAACACCTCGCGCACTGCCTCTTGAGATCTTTGGTCGTGTTGCTGCAACGCCTCCATCATCCTCCGTTCTTGTTGCCGCAGAGCAATGTGTAACCTGCCATTTGCCACCTGCATCTGCGCCAGACCCTGTGCCATTAGCTGAAAAGCATCTCCTGAAGAATCCTCAATTTGGTTCTCCCGAAGGGCATTGTCAGATCTCTGGGAACTCCGATCAGTCATCTCAATTTAGATGGACCTGAAATACTGTTAAACTGAAATACAGAAAAAATACTGTTGTTACTTTTTTTTGGTTAAAACCAAATTTCCACCAAATCAAATTTAATTAAAAAAAAATCTCAATCAGGATTGTTGTTCAGTTTCTCTGATCCATTTAGCAAAAGCTGAGATGACCCCTTGCTTTACTTCTGGGCATAAATGTAGCTTCACTTCACACACATCTTGTTAAGCTCTCCTTTCACAAATTGTGATTAGGCTAGAGCCAAAGGTAAGGGTAGCTATTTTATTTGCAATAATATAAAATAAAATTTGTTGTTCGCTTACCAATACAAATAAGTTTTCCATAACTTACAAGCAAAATTGCCTGTGCCCTTTTTTATTTTTCAAATATAAAATTTTTGTTTCATTCCTCTTGATCTAATGAATTTAGTTTTAAACTATATCAAAACTAACATTTTTAAGACTAGAGAGTGGAAATCAGCCATTAACCTCGAACGAGTAATGCCACTAGCAAGATATGTATCTCTCAAAATCCAAAAATAATAGTGCTAAGGAATTGCATACTTTTTAGGTAGAAATTATTAAGTTGTCATACTGATTGGTTGTGTTTTGGTAAGTAGATAACATATTTTATAAAATTTATTTCACACAGGATAAATTTTGTTTGTTGAAAAGAGGAATTTTTTTTGTTAAAAAATTTAAATTTAAAATTTGATGTTCAGTGAAATGTATGCTTTGGAAACTAATGACAATATTAAATATGTAAAGATTGTGTTGTTGTAAAAATAGACCACATCTTACATTATTATGAAATTATTATGAAGACGACATACTCAAACAAATTGCCTTGCCACCCATAAATTGTTTTAGCAAAATATAATTTCAATGAAGTGTTTTGATTTGGTGGTTAAATAGAGAACAAAAAATTGCCAGCAATACTTAATAATATTTCAAATTCAGTGCAATCAAATTTAAATAAATAAAAAACTAAAACCACAAATTAACTATTAACAGTGGCACAAGAAAATAAAAGTTCCAAGTTGCTCTGAAAATAAGTTCTGAATTCAAGAAACAATACTGATTCAGTAAACGTGTTAAATTTTTAATGTAAATATGTTATTTCCATGAATTAAATAATAAAAAGTCAGTAAACCTTAAAAAAGGATTTTCATTTAAAGAATTATAACCAAATAACAGGACTACCGCAAAATCACCAGAACACTACATACCAACATTATTATTTGTGAAGTTATCACTACAGAGAACATTGATAATATCAATTCATAAAAAAAGAATTACAAGGTTCTCAAACGTCACCCATTACACATTGTCTTTAAGATCAAACAAACTTTGCAACATTTTGAAAATATTACGCAATATCACTGTATATATATTCCAGCCAATTCAATGTAATACTTACGATTTTAAATATCAACGAAAAAATGTAAAGAATGCAATCAGAAATAGACAAAACAAATTCCTAAGTCGTTGGACCGTTCTACACTGATACTCTCGGTGGGGCAAAAGTGGTTCTTCACGTCAGAGACATCTCACTGGTGAAGCTCTTCAATTATCACTGCGTACTAATAATAAACATGTAATGAGAGATAATACACTCCTTGACACGTCTGTGGACAGGTGTGAATACACGGTCCACGACGACGATTAGGAGAACAACAGACTAATGGACTTTGATTTGAGTTCGTAATTCACAGTTGGTAAATACGACCCCCAACGGCGACAGAAGAACGATTCTGCTGCGAACCGTTTCCGCCTCCGAAAGGGATGAATTTATTTTTGTACGCTGTCCTTCAGTCAGCCCATGATGCAAGACCCCATTACTCAGCCCGCCATTACAAAGTGCTGCGTGCCATCTGCTCTGGTGGGAATAGATCGTTAGTGGGACCGCTAGGATTGATTGATTGATAGATTGATTGATTAATAACTCAGCTTATCACCCTTTCAGTTATGTATCATACAAAACTTTACTTCAATACAGTTCAGGATAATGCGAATATAGTTAGACATTACTTTCGTAAGAAATTTAGACTGCCAAACTTAGAGATGAAACCTCACGTCATTCTTTCACATGCTAGGTCGGGACGGTGAGTACTAAGTGCAGAAAACGAAGGCACCCACGTACTTACTTTTTATAGGCCGCCGCCCATCAGTTTTAAGCGACGAATGATGATTGATTGATACTAGTGATTCCGGCCACGTCAACAGCCAAGATTATTCCTGTAAGTGTAGTGCATGCTTTTGTCTGTGGTTTTCTTTCTTTTTTGCTCAGGAGGTGGCGGTGATCTCCCCCCACTGGATGGCGCAGACCTACCGTCCGCTAGTGGGGTTTTCCCCAACCTGGTATCTCCCACCAGCAGGGCACCACCCCATCCGGGAGAAGTTCTAAGCTCCCGACAGGTCTTCCGAAAATGTGGTATTACTCGGGCAACTTTTCTTGAATGATGTATTGACGATTTCAGGTGGAGTGGGGGTATTAGTTACAAAGTCGGCCACTAGAGTATTTTAAGTAATGCAAACGTGTGTGAAATGAAAGTCAAAACTGCATCTTGTGCTTAACTTTTTCGGGAGTTTTAGGTGACTCCGTAGAAGGACCTGGACCTGACTCAGCCATTTCTTTCGATATTGACAATAAATGTGAACAGGAGTTCTGCACTATGAAAGCAACTGGCTTTGACTATCTTCTCTTTCGCGCCAACGAAGTTTTAATGCTTGGAAGGTTGTCATCAGTGCCCGCTGCGAGCTTTTGCCTTCAACTGTTTGTTGCACAAGGGAGGGGGATCAAGGTCATCGTTCAAGAAAAGTTGCGCGAGTAATAGTGTAGTGCGTGTAAGGGGTAGGATAGGACAAGGAATGGGAAGGAAAGACCGCGCGCGGCCGAGGCCCGTTTGGTAGGGTACAGCTCCGGCATTCGCCTGGTGTTGATTTGAGAGACTACGGAAAACTACCGATCGGAGCAGCCGACGCCTAGAATTCTCCTCCAGATAGCGACAGATAGCTAGATGGCTAGTGTCGAAAATCCTGCCACCGTTAGGACTCTTATTTAGGACTTCCCGGTCAGAGCACTGCAGTGACATGAGATGATGCCTTGAGCCACCTCTCCTGGTTTAAGCGACAAAATTTTTCAAACTTTACCAGTTAAAAGACATCTTTCCAATTTATGAATGTACATTAAAAATATTCCTCGAAATTCGTACATTCAATAAGTGTACTTTACATAACAAGGGCGCGATACAGGTGATCCACGCGCGAGTCGAGTATGTTGTCGGAGCGTGGCGAGGGCGACAAAGAGACGAGTGCGGGAATCACCTCGCGCCCGTGTGTGTATTCTATTTTTTTAACTCGCCGTGAGCGAAACGCAATGCGTCAAGTCTAGGAATATAAATTAAATCCCTTTCTTGTACAAAAATAAATGGATTCCAGTCAGTGTCGTATCACTATTGTTTGTAAATAATAAATAAAGACGCCAAGACGAGAGAAAATTGCGAATCGCTAGCGATGTTTCACACACTGTGAAAAAAAATAGCTGTTTCACACACGGAAAACAAGGACGAGAAACCATGACATGTTAAAAAAAAATACGTCATTTATTCTACAACAGTGTGCCCATAGAAAGTAAGAAACCTTGAGTTAGATCCATGTGGGTCCATGCATATACAAAATCTATCTTTCCATGCAACAGAAATAATTTGTAGTGGTAAATTTGAATATGAAGTAAATACTTAATTTGTTTTCAATGAAGAAAAAAAAAAGAAAGAAAAAAAAGGATGCCAATTAACTTAGGTCTTGGGGTAAGTTGCCCAAATATTACTGACAAGCGTCGTCAAATATTATATTGTCGAAATTTTAAGAAACAACAAAGAAAATCTTTCCTTTCTGATTTTCAGAACGAACCACTACTAGGTTTTATCACTATCAGACAGAACACTGACAAAATATTCAGATATTTTCCTGAATTAATTTTTCCGACTTACATAACGCAAATACTGCAGACTATGTTTAGTAAAATTAACATTTTTAAGTCCGAAAATACTAAAGTTTGAATACTAATATGAACTTTACGACAAAAATGAGAATATTTCGTTTCTTCAACTTTAAAAAACGAGTAATTCGAAATAAAATAGAGAGAAAGCTTTATTCAGTCCCTTAAAATGACAAGTTTCCGTTCAATAATTGAAAAGAAGACAGGTAGGCGCTTTTTGGGTTATTACGAATTACGACATTACAATATTACGAATAGAATAACATCCAAAAATGTTCACAGGCTTCAGCGGTCACCGTGTGGCCCATAGCATACCCTGTGGGCCATAATCGAGGCAAAAAGGAATAAAATTGGGGTATCTTTAAAATGAAAATTCCCTTTCGTACGAGTTTCGGGGTCGTCCTCAGCGCTGAAGATAGGGTTGGTGCCACCATGGCAATTTGATATTGCCAACACCCTCTTCATGTTCATCAGATATGTTTTTTTATTAAAGAATGGACTAATCGTAAGTATTTCTTTATGATAAAAATGGTTATTGATGTGTCAAGATCTAAGTAATTGATACCAAAATTTTAATTTTGTTCACAATAACTTATGTCCTATTCTTTATTTTGAACAGTCATTTACTTTTCAATAAAATCATCGCATAATAATTAAAATGCTTTATGGAAGAATGGGTCAGAAGCCTCAACCCGAAACAAAGAATAGGACATAAGTTGTAACAAAATGCAATGAGAGCAGTCAGAGAAATATAAACGAACAACATTTTAAATAAAAGAAATATTTGTATAAACGAAGAAGCACCCTTTACCGAGACAATAATTTCAAAAAACGTATTAAAAATTCGATTAATTTATACACGTTTTGTAATTTGTTATATACGTGAGTGAACAACACCGAGTGAGAAAAAATCAACACTCGAGGTGCCGATATTTTTACGAGCTAATAAAACACGTTTACTGACGAGTTCCGTGCATTATTTTATTCCAGCAGTGTAGACAAAGAAGATGTTTGAAAGAAGTTTACAGTGAATATTGCATGTTCTCTTGAATTTACAGTGTTGTGGTGTTTCATCTCGTATCACTCTTTGGATGCAAAATGGGCTGGCGGAAAGCCAGATGAAAGGGCAAATTTATTTATTTAGTCAAAAACCAGTAAAAACTGTACGTGACGTATGGGAAGAAGATCATCTGCGCACGTTTTCTTGAGTTCCAGAATCCCTTCCCATCATTTTAACTACAAACAGTTAAAAGATGAGTAACACTCAAAGATAAATAAATAAAATAAATAAAATAAATAAATAATATTAATAAAATAAATAAAAATTAAATAAAAAACGCGAGATTAATAACATTAGAAATTCCAGACATTTTCGTTCTCGATTTATAGAAAACTTATTTGCAATGGTAAACGAACTGCAGATTTGATTTTCTGCATGGCTAACAAAATAGTAACTCGCCCTTACCTCTACTCCTACCACTAGAATCGAAAGGAGAGTTCAAAAAAACGTGCGAAATTTTCGAAATTGGAACGAATCGAAACATTTAAATCGAAAAATGCCTGTCTCCCTCCTTTTACCATTCCCAAGGATGCAAAAAGAGCATTTTTTACTCAGTCAGTGAAGAGGGGTTCCATACAGACAAATCTTTTTGCGATCTCTTGGCGACCTGAATCGCGAGTCGACAGAGCCCGCAGTGCTGAAACTGTACTGAGCTTGTTACTAGAATTGTTAGTTTTTTTGTTATCGTGTATAAATACGTAAGAGTGATTTTTTAAATATGTTTTGGACAATTTAGAAAAGTAAATACAAGACCAGATTGCTGTGGTACAAAAGAGACACCAAACACCGACGCAACTACCAGAGCATTTATGGAGAACCAGCAAAAGAGGGAAACTGCAGTTTTCTACAATAACAAAACGACCTGGGGGAGAATGCCCATGTTTGCAAGCGTTATGTTTTCATTCAGAGGCACGAAAATTCACGGGAAAACCAATATTTTGAGGGAGCAAATATTATAATTCATTAATCTAAATAGCAATAAGCGAAGCAGCCAGAGTTTCTCGCGCAAAGCACAATGTACGTTAAGCAAAACATGCATGGCTAGTCCAGTTGAATAGGTATTGTACGGTAACGGATTTTCGACAATAGGTGCGTAGCTAGGTCGAATTCAGCAGCTGTCTGGAGGCGGCCGGCTTCTCTGTGTCCCGTGGTTTCTCCGATCAACACCAGGCGAATGCCGGAGCAGTATCGTGACAAACGGGCCACGGACACCGCGCGATCTTTCCTCCCCCCTCCTTCTCCTATCCTCATCCCTCACACACACTTACACCAACATTCGCTACACTACCACACACGTCGGGAGCTTATGATGCATGTGATTATGCTTTTTACTTTCTCGTATACGTACGTATATTAGAAGTAATATTAGTATATGTAAAATTATGTAATACTGTTGAAAATCGATTTCGAGATTTCAACGGAAATACACGTTTTGGGGTCCCCTGATACCGAAAAAGTGTTGTTCCGTCTGTCCGTCCGTCATGTGTCTGTGAATACTACTAGCGGCTAAACCATGAGTTCCAAGTTGAAGAAACCCCTGTCCAAGTGTCTCGGGTCGAAACTTTGAGATTTTGAAAAACATTCTTCAAAATTTGAGGATACTTTAGATAAAGCCCTCCGGACATTTTCAAAATTTTCTCAAAAACGGATCCAAATTTTTTCTCTACATTTCTTGTAAGAATATAGTAAAATACAATTACGAAGGTGGCATAGATCCGATTTTCAGGTTTAACTCTGAATTTTCGAAAATTTCAAATTTTTTCGGGAGTCTTCCTACAATTACAAAACTGAAGATAGAGATTTTTCCTTCAAATAAAATTTGTTCTCCATAGTGAGTTCTTTCATTAAGGTAATGTATATTTTTCTGAACTTTAAGTAGTTTTCGTGCAATATGTGAAATTTAAAAAAAAATTAGGAAAATATTTTCTCAATAACGGCTGAAAATTTGTTCTTTAAACTTTTGGTAGGGATAGTGCTAAATGCTTTCTACAAGAGGAGATAAAAGAATATAGCAATATGGCGTTTGTTTCTTTCAAAAATTACACAAATGTACATATTTAAAGATCTCTCACGCCGTTAATATGCACATTTCCAGCAATTTGTAAACACTAATGCGTATTTGTAAGTTAAAGTACTTCAAATATTTTCTGTGAAAGAGCTTCAAATTTCGAGTTTACAGTAGCCCCTAAGCGCCATTTTGTCGAAATCGGCATCAATTTTTTCAAAGAAAATTGCAATTTAGAACGAGGTTTTACTGCTTTTTGATAATCATAAAATAAAATTTCCGTTCTATTATTAAAAAACCGAAAATTTTGAAAAAATTTCGAAAAATGTACTTGGGCGGCGATAGATGACAGCAGGCAAGCTTATGTGGCAAGTTCGAATAGCTAGCCGAGACCAAAGGAAATAGAAAACTAATCCGGGAAAGTCTGTGCCATTCCGTAGCACCACTAGTTAAGTATTTTATTATGTTTTTATTAAACTATATATCCAGGTTTTGAAATGTTTTTACATCATAACGGTTTTTCAAAAATTACACAATAACAATAATCATAGAATTTTAATACTTTAATATATTAATTTTTCCTTTCTTCTCTGTTATAACTCTCATCTTCATTTATTTATTTCTCCTGTAGCATACGTACATTTAAAATTTATTGTTATTTAAATTTTAAACCATTCAGGTGTTATTCAATTCAACTGTTCAGATATATTTTTAGACAATGCTTTTTTAAAATCTATTTCAGAAAAAATAATTGCTTTTGCTCACTGTAAAAATATAAATTATGACCTACATGGGTGTAGTGAAAAATCGTGCTTTTGTTCCATTATATTGTCAAATTATACAAGTTTTATTTAAAACGATCTGTTAGTGTCACTTTAAAATTGTGGCTCGCGAGGCGGCCCGCCCTCCGCTGTGTAACTTCGCACCCAACCGTCAGGGGCGCCAGTGCACGCGAGGGCGCACCGCATGAGCTTGGCCCGAGGCCACCCCTCCGCTGTTGCTATTGATTGCAGTGCACAGACGCGCCCTGGCGGATGCCAGTTTCGAAGGAGCTCGTGTCACACGCTCAAGCGAAATCGCCTACGAAACTTCAGTCGGAGGTGAGTGAGAGAATACTTTCTCTTATGCAAGACAGTTACTGAAACTGTCGGGTACATACCAGTTCACGGTGACCTTAGTATATGGAATTTAATTGATGGAGAGATAAATTATAGTTTTCTGCGTATTGAGTGATTCTAAAAATTCGTGATTCTTAAGAAGTAAATGTAAATTGATGCTTTTATCAACATTAAATTATAAAGGAATGTTTGGTTTCTTAAAATGTTTGTAGTTTGGTATTTTCTTACTTGTTGCTATCTACATTTGTGACCCAGCATCTCAGCGATTGACGTTCCAAAAGATCCTTATCAAATTAATATCGCTGATTATTCGAGAGTAGATTGAATTACCAACCGGGAGAGCCGTTATTGAGAACGAAGATATTGAGATATCTTGTTCCTTAAAGAACACGTCAAATCAAAACGGATCACTAACTTTCTTCGAAAATTATCTTCCTTGTAAATACTGTTTGAGTTCGCTTTTTATTTTATATTATTCGCCGGGAAACTGAGTCTAACAAGATAATCTTACATTAGTAATACTGACCAACAAAAAAATAAATAAATAAGCTTTCATTGCCTGAAAAAAATCGTTATTTTAAAGGGTGCGTGATTAGAAAGATGGGTCAACTTGCGTACAATGAATATGTTAAATATATTAAAATTTTTGTTTCTATGTTATTCAACATATTTTAATGAAAAATAAAAATTCAAAGCATTTTTTTATTTTCTTCAAAGGCTATAACGAAGAGTTTGTGCCCGTGAGTTTCAACCAACAATGCATAGAAAAAAATTTAAACTTTTCGTATATGTTATTACTAAGCCGTGATATTCACACAATCAAATTCTTTACAATGATTCATAAAACAGATTTTCTCTCACCAACCCAACAGAGATACAGAAGGTTTAAACGTATACAAAACTGTTAGATAATAGACTAAGGAACGGTAAGAGATTTTCACACCTTTGGTTTGACACTTTCAATGCGGATCTTCTTACTGGCGCCTGACTTTTCTGTACTAAACTCAAAATTTCCGACTAAAACATTACTCTGCACTTGATTTCTCCTTTCACGCTCTTTCTTCGTGAAAAAGAATGTCATGTAATCGTGCGCCGGAAAACCCCTTATCACGGGCCCTAGCAACGAAAAGTGGATAAATGACCCTATGTATAGTAAATTACTTCCTCTAACACGTTGAGTGGTCAGGATCGATGATTTGTGGGTCCTTGATTCTGAAAAATCGATTTACGTCAAAACATGGACCTGACCGTCTGTGGTCAATGCTAGTGAACTTTTCAATTCAATATTTCGAAAATTTGAGTACTTTTTTTGTAAATTTGCGAAATTGAGATAACTTTGATTTGTTTTAACATTTTTCCCAAAAATGGCACCATTTTTTTTAGATTAAATGTGGACCTCTAATAGCGTGTAGAACGCTAAAGAGTTCATGTTAATATACATGTCTCACGTAAAATTTAAAAATTCTGATTTTTCGAAAAGTGCAAAAATTAAAAAGAAAATTCGGCGGCTTCCTACAACTACACCAACCGTGAAGATAAATGTATTTTCTTAATGAAATGTGTTCGTTAAAAACTGATCTTTAAATTAGAACCAGTTCAATTTTTCAAAAATATAAGTATTTTTGTGTAATTTGGCGTCAAACAGTCGCCCGCTTCGAATTTCCCGCGCTTCGTGAACGTAAGTTGTGAATTGCTTGGAGGCAGTTGGATGCCACGTAAGTTGGAATTTGTGTATTATTTGACATATCTTTGTTCGTTTCTTACATTCGAGCTTTTCTTTTAGTTTACAAATTAATCTTTTATAAATGATTCGAAACCTTTTTGATAATCCATATGTTTTGTCTGGGTTGCAAGGAATATATGTGTATTCTGAATGTATCGAAGTATTTTCTTTCAAGCAATCCGAAAACCTTAATTGAAATAAGCCTAATTATATTTTCCCTCTTAAAAATACGATTTAAATGTAACATGTAAGAAAAATTGAAAAAAATCGTGTGCCATAAATGTATACGCACGTTTATTTAACTTTTAATTTTATATCACCACCATGCACAGTCTTGGGCAACAATGCAGCAATATACATTTGAGACGTTCATTGTTGAATGGCGGTACGATAAATGGGTTTTATTTATTTCTTTGAATACCGTTTCATTATTGCGATATGATTTAGCTGTAAGAAACGTAGTCTTCATTGCCGAATGTGTTGATATCTGCTTGAAAATATTTAATATTGGCACCTAATGTTCTACGATTTTCTAATGAGTTTTACCGAAAATGTTGACTGAGATGTGTTAATTCAGACAGAAATTGCGGCCAAAATAGTATTATTGAACCTTCACTAAGGGCGAGAAAGTATGTTCTGTTTAGCACCACTAGTCGATTTTGCAAGAAGGAGAATCAAACATAAATAATCTCAATAATAAAGAAACCTGCACTCATTCAACTGTCGGCTGAGATGACTCGCTAACCGCGTTTGCTGCTGCAACGTGAAGTCCTAGGTTTCAGTCTCGAAGGTCGAGGATTTTCGTCACTAGCTGGAGAGCCAATTCATCCGCTGTCTGGAGGAGACGTCTAGCAGCCGGCTGCTCTGATCGGTGGTTTCTCCCATCAACACCAGGCGAATGCCGAAGCAGCACTCCGACAACCGGGCCACGCACGGCGCGCGACGTTTTCGTCCCTTGCACACACACACACACACACACACACACACACACACACACACACACACACACACACACACACACTACCACACACGCCAGGAGACCAGTCGGCTGGGGCGGTGCCACGCTGGTTGGGGAAAGCCCGCAAGTCTCGACGTGGAGGTTGGCGCTGGATCTCGTGTGCCAGCGTGGGGGCAACTCCTCCATCTCTCAAGTGTAATAAGCACTGAACTCCTAGGACCAGTGGATAAGGTAGTTGCATGCCCGGTACCTTGAAATATTCCGATATTATTATGAGAACTATTTACTAATATTCCCCTTGAAAATGCTGCTTAAGAAGATACGTCTAGAAGTATTATTGTTGATAAAATTATCTTTATTGAATGCTGTTTGATTTTTTATCCCTGGATCGCTGGAAGACAATAAGGCAGAGTGGGGAATAATGAATATGTATTTCGCCAAATCAATTCACTTGCCACAAGGTATGGCTGATACGCTTCATTGTTTATAATCGTCACGGCCCTTCAATAGATACTAGAGACTTATCTGTCTTTCTTGACCTTTTGACTTTCACCACTCGAATGATTGATTAGTGACTCGAACGCGTCAACTGCTGGGGGGAGGGGTCATTCGACCCGTAAGTGTAGGGCATGTTCTTCTGGGGGGTGGAGGTGGTCCAACCAACACGTTGGGTAGCGGTGTTTGCCCTAACCAGGTATCTCCCCCAAAGGGTCACCGCTCCACCCGGGACGAGCTCTAAGCTCCCAACTGGTCTTCCGACATGTGTGGTAGTGGAGTGCATGCAAGTATGTGTGTACGTGAGGGATGAGGATAGGGCAAGGAAGAGGAAGGAGGTCCGTGGCCCATTTGTTAGGCTACTACTCTGTCATTCGCCGGGTGTTGATCGGAGAAACCATGAAAAACTATAGCAGCCGGGCCATACAGCGAGTGAAAGATCACAGCTACAGCCCGAGCACAACGTGCACTACACTTAGTGGCCCTGTTGGTTGACGTGCACGGAATCATTAAAACAAAGAAACAAACAAGTGAAGAACGTCATGGGAGACATCGCGCGCGGACCTTACAGGCTTCTCCTGCGTAAGGAAATTCTGCTCGCGCGACACAATGGATTGCCAAGCGAGGAGGCTTCTTATGGGCGTTCATTGTACATCACGGTGGGTTAGTCTTGTCTCTCTCGTCCGAGTGTTTTACTTCGCTATAACTGCTCAGTCATTGCAATTGGGGGCTCGAAGAGTAGATGTGCTAAAGTATTATCAGCATTATTATTACTAGCAGCAGTAGTAGCTTAGCAGAAGCGTGCTGCAACTTGCTGAATGACACCGCACAAGGCTGATTATAAATCTCGAAGGCCCTTAATTAAATAATAAAAATTAAAAAGTAAAAAAACAACAAGAGATGCCCGTTTGGACTAATTCACCCGGTAATGTTTTATGGCATTTAAGTCGTAATCATGAGATAACAGTTTGTGGTTGACCACTTGGAAAAGAATTCCACCGATTTGTATCTCTCAACCCAACTGGTTGTGCCGCGCCACGCTATGGCTCGATATTCTGTGTTATCGGCACTTAGTTTGAACAAACACGGAATGAAATTAACTACTGCAGTGGAATATTATTTATGAAGCATTAGAGCATAAAAATTTTGAAGATGATTAAAACGACCTTTGAAATTCTTGTTTTAGCCAACGTGAAACATGAATGCTCTATTCACACTTGAAAATTACTTTGAATTACTGGAAGCCTAAATGTTATTGACTTTAAATGAAGGTGGACTCCTGAATTTTAATATTTTATTGCTTTCAAGTAAACTATGTTGCCAATTGCAAATGCTCAATGAAATAAATATTTTACATCGTGCAAACAAATTAAACAAAAGAAAAACAACAATGTTTGTGAACGAAATATACTATTGGATTTAATGTTAATGAATTTCAATTGCCCTTTTAAATTACCCTACATATCTAGAGGCGGTATTAAATGTTTTCGTTTTTTGTTTTTATTTTGTCACTTTTTCTTTGAGATGTTAAATTTTTTCTAACGGTAAATCCGTATAATTTCTTCTAATGGTAAAAATATAAAATTTAAAGAAGGCTCACAGCTTGCCAATCACTCATTTAAATTATGCTTTTTTTTTAGAAAATGGGCCTATATGTAGTAAACTTTGAATTTTTAATGATTCAAAGTTTTGGAGTATCTGTTGATGTTCAGATTGAAGAGTCCAAAGTGGTAAGCCTAAATACAGGCAATGGGGAATATAATTCTACATGTTTCTTAAAACAAAAAATCAAGTTTCTCTCAAAGCCTGCCAGTGCGAGGTCGAAGTGATGGCACTTTCTCTTGCTGCGCGGACGCGCGCCGAGCGATCGATGAGCGGCGCAGCTGATCATTGATCTCGCCGCCGCCCACCCACTGAGGGCGACGTGGCAGCCGAGCGTGGCCGCGCCTGGACCGGCCATGAAGCACGTCACACCAAAGAGGGAGCGTTGCTTTCGGGAAACGGAGTCTTGGTGAAGCGTTTCCTCACGCTGATATCTTTTTTTTAATTGTCCGCAATTACAGAAATGATGCATTTTATTCAGGATGAAACTAACAAGACTAAACATTAAAATATTAAAAGCTTACACACAAAAATGTACACATGTGTCTACACTTCCTGAAAGCTTGCAATATGTTGATCTCTGTTGAAAAACAAATTAAAGACATACATCATGTGACATACACAAGACAGTATATACATCATGTGACAAACTCGAAGTTTTCACACAATAAAAGCTTGAACATTAAAACTTCAAATGCGTTGATAGTCTGAAATTAAAAATGATAGTTATTTAGCAACAAAATATCAGTATATCAAGTTTAGATTAGTACTAGTCACAGTTTGGTTGAACCGAATAATTGGGAAATGTATTTTTTACTATCAAAAAGCTCGTCAATATACGTAAAAACCCATTCTGTAATGGAATTTATTATTTGACGAATTTATTGATTGAGTTTAAACTTCCCTTTTAGTAATGAAGTAACCGGACCCAACGCCTACACTGCAAATTGAAAATGTAAGAAGGTTGCTTCGATATCTGAAAGGGAATATTTTGATTTGAAGAATTTGTGTGTTATTCTCGGAGGCGAGGCTTACGGACATCTAGAAAATGGGCTATAAAAGGTTTTTTTAATCCTTTTTTTAGTACTACTGCTATTATGGTGAATTTATTTATTACTTTTTCTTCTAGCATTTCTATTTCGATATTTTAGTATAATAATTGTTAGTTAATTCGATTAATTTATTGAACAAAATTACTTTAAAAAATTTAATTATTTCTAGATTTATTTTCAAATTACAGGTTTACAGCAAATTGCAAGCGAAACAGTTTTTAAGATTGCCGCTTGTTTATAATAAAGGAAATCTTTAAGAAATACCACCGGCACTGAATTTCGTAAACATATTTTTTTGTAATAACTCTTCCTCATTTCGTCCCGACATTTTCTGCAGGTACCTCCCAGTCTATAAGTTCCTGCGCCCCCGATATCGCTTCGTTAAGGTTGAGTAACTGCAGCAGAGCAGACACATTCGACGTTTTTGATATTAATACTCACGGTTTAAGCACATGCTTCCAAAAAGATTTTTCGCATAGGAAGTCGCGATAACAAATAAAATATTAAAAACTGGTCAGGTCACTATGAAATGTGGAACGACACAACATGACAGTACAATTTGGTTTCGCAATTTGAGTGTGAGAATAGGTAGTTGTGAAAATTGAAAATGCAAAATACAGCAAGATGACAAAGTCTTCTAAATTGATTTTGATGGCGGTTGGGAACAAAATTTACAAAAATATTACAATAATGATTGCATGGCGGCGTCTTTAGAACTTTCTAGATTGCTCCGCGACCTTGGTAAATAGCATTTAGCAACATGTACATCTTTTAGAAAAATTATCTCTTACAGATAAACTTTTGAAGATCTGCGATGGAAAATCACCCAACGCGACAGGTTGTTGTCTCTTCACAAATTCTGAAAGACTTTTGGAAACGCAGAGGATCTAATCTCCGATACACACGCTGTTGATTTCTGAAAACGCAGTGTACCTAAACGACCAAAGCCAGAGGAAATAAAATGGATTCCTCCCTGGGTCATGGATAGAATCGCTAATAGCCCAAAATGTAACCTTCAACGTCCTCCTAAAATCACTCGCACTTTTTCGGGGGACACTCACACCACAGTATAAGAACCTATGATGACAAAGGAAATTTGGAAATGACAATTCTTAAATTTATTATTAACGAAATGAAATTGCGGTCAACTATTTATTATAAATAATTAAAAATATGGGAGTTTGATGACGTCCCGTTATTTTTGCCGAGGTATTTCTAGTGTTATAATATTGCACTTACTATCGTAATAACACTTCAGTTATCATTCGAAAAACTCTTAAGAAGATATATTAAATAAAATTACGTGAAAGCTACTTCTACTCCGAAAAAAATTAACCCGATTAAAATTATTGAAAGCTATAATATTCAAGATCAGACTTCATTTTAAAAAAAAATCTACCTTCATGTACTTTTAGTACGCGGTCAAAATTTTGGTTAGATTTTGCGAATTTCAAAATTGTTGTACGCGTACTTTGCTTTATTCGGGCTTTTTTTTTTTTTAAATAGTCATTTTTGAGAAAAAAATGATAACGTTCCTTGAGCATCATGTAAAATAGTCTCCAAAATTAAAATATTCGTTTCAATTCAAGGGGCGTTTCATAAGAAAGATTAAATGGGAAATATCAATTTTGGTGAAAATCCTGGGTACAGTTTTAGCGCAACTGCCGAGTTCACAGATGAAAGGAGAGAAGTTTGGAGAAAATACACTCTCGAGGTTTCAAGGACCCCTAAAAAATGTAATCTGGCGGCGCTCTCTATTTAACATCTATATGTAGGAGAACGAACATTCCACTCTTCGGTTTAAGAGATGCCGAAACAATTTTTTTTATCAAAAAATTGGCACTTTTTCCTGCAGCATTGCAATGCTTTCTTCATACTACGTACACAAGAAAGTAAAATGTACTTCGTTTACATTCCGTACGTACATAATCGTCTGTACAAACAAGTTTATCTCAGTGTAGGTTCTTCAGGGCACTTTGAAGACTTCTACATCGATATCTTCATACAAAAAATTAATACGCTTCACGAAGGAGACTTCCGTCCTAGATTGTCTCCCAACACACCAACCGCAACGTGGGTACGCAAGTAGTGGGTCCGCGTGAAGGGCTCTGCCATCTCTTGGTGGAGTAGTTGCGTGTGAAGGTAGTTGTTGAAGCAGCGAAATATTGCTTAGATGATTGGGAGAGTGTTTGCAGAAAATACACCGAGAAAAACCTGCCAACCGCCTCCGTATTCTCGTCAGAAGAGGAGATTCTGAGAACGACACGCAATCGAGACGGTTAGCACCTCAGCGTAAGAATCATTAAGTATTGAAGTTGTTAGTATTACCTTGTCTCGACAAGAGGAAAGTATTTTCCTACCGCCTGTTATTCTCTTGTGTTTTGTCCAGTCACCCGAGGATTGCACGCCAACACGTTGCTTCTTATATCATACAGTTATTGTACAACATACACCTACCTCACGCAAATAAAATTGCCGATGAACGCGTATTACTTAGCATTCTATTCACGCGAGGCGATCTGCCACGAAAGTGCTCGGCTCCAGATTCTCAAACAATGCGATCGCGTCACGTCTTATTAGAAAGATGTTTGACTCCGGGAATTTGCCGACAATGGGCCATGCTGTCCGGCTCAGCGCCTAGGAGCAGGCGCAATCACTCGGCCACTTTTGCAAGCAGTTCAAACTTTATATAGCATCGTAGGCTTTCACGGCCGGAGTCAATAGAAGAGAACTTGTCCGGGCTGGTAGGCCGTGGTCCAGATGGCATCGAAGGGCCAAACGTTTCGTCCACGTGTGCGGTGGACATTCTCAGTGGCGGCAGGGTCGCGGGCGCTATGTCCAAACTTTGTTTCAAAGAGTTTCACACAAAAGATGAATTCCTTGTCCTTGTGACAGAGAGAGTTCTTTGCTCATACGTAACCCCAAAGAATAATCAAAATGAACGAGTTCCGAGTGTGGCGCCAAATTTGAATAAAGCGGTGGTCGTCGTCTGTGTTGCAGGTTGCGTGGAGCATGTCGAGCGACGAGGCGGCGGCGCGGCGCGGGGAGAGGAGGGAGGGGAGGGGAGAGGGGCGGCTGCCGGCGGCTGGAGGCGCGGGTGCGCGGCTGGAGCGCGCGGGCGCGCACGGCGAGGAGCGCTGCGAGCAGATGAGGCGCGGCTTCGCGCACGTCGAGGAGTCGCTGCCTGCGCGCGCTCGTCGTCGTCCTCCCCAAGCGTATCGCCCCCCCCGCCCCTTCGCCAATGCGCTGCTTCACTACTTCGTCCCTACATTTTAGTTTTGCCAATTGCTTCCGCCAACGCCAATTCCCCCGTGCGCAGGTGGAGGAGCTGCTGGCGGCGCTGCAGCCGGGTGAGGAGGGGCGGGGCGGCCGCACTCGCCCAACGCCACCGACGACTCCGCCAGCCGCAGCGAACTCCCGCCTTCTCCGCTCACCTCCAGCGACGGCGACGCGCCGCGCCCGCGCCCCCGCCCGCGCCCCCGCCGAGCGCGCCCCCGCCCCCCGCCGCGCCAGCGGGGTGAGCCCATTCATTCATTGCATTCCGAGCGCGTCTGCTAAGGCCATTCATCCCTCCAAGTGATAGGGGTCTTTGCATTTGGCAAACCGAATTCACACTCCAGTTGTGTTAACTGAAACTATTTAGAAGGGAATTAAATAACGTGCCCAAAGCGAAATCCCGATTTCCATCTGCCTCCGTAAAATTCCTATTTTGGCCAGTGGAAAATTTGAAATTACGCATCAGCAGTTTGCTTGCTTTCGTGAGTAGGGCCTAGCAGATGACGGCTCGCTCTGACCGGACGCGTGCGTTGCAGGGCGAGCGGCGTCGGAGGCCAGCAGCGACCAGCCGGGGGCGGCGGCGCGGCGTCGCTGCACGAGGAGGCGGCGCGCGGCGACGCGGCGGCGCTGCGGCGCAGCCTGGCGGCGGGCGGGCGGCCCGACGCGCGCGACCGCCAGGGCAACACCGCGCTGCACGTGGCGGCGACCCGCGGCCACGCCGAGGTAGCGCTACGGGGAGAAGCGAATTTTGGGCACGTGCTCACAATACTGTGTTCCTTGCCGGAAGCAATATAGTAGTTCAATTTTGAATATACAAATACATTGGTGTTTATATTGTTAACAAAACTTTCTCTCCGACGTAGTAATACTCTATTTTCAAGGGTAAATCAGCTATAGATTTGGGTTCTTATCCCTAAGCATGTCCTTCGTGAATGAATATTGCTTCCTACCGCGACATGGAGGACGATCATTTGGAAAACTGAATTGGCCGCTCCATTCTGGCAGACGTGCCGAGGCAATGCAGTCGCACAAGCGCTTCCGTTGGAGCGCAACGCCTCCTTCCCAAGGCGCAGGCGCGCGCCTTCACGCGCTGCACTAACTGCATGTGGCCCTGCGGCTGTACGCAAAAATTAGAACAGCGATCAAATTAACATTTGCGTACATACAAAGTAAGTTACTTCTGTACGCTGACGCATTTGTTTTTGTGGTGATCGATTGCGGTGGAGCCAGCTTACTCTTGCGGGCCGTATTTTCAGTAATGTTGCGATCCGCACCTGACTGCCCCGTGTTGCTGATGTCGGCACTTGCTGTCGGGTGCTCTGAAGCAGGGGGTGGGAATGGAACGTGCGTGATATATGGTCGTACCATGCATAACGCAGAGAAACACTTTGGATGATTTTCAATTTCTGAATTTTCTAGAAAAAAAATCTTAAATCCAAGCGGGTGTTGACTTTGACAGGGCGCGTGCGCCAGGCGCGGTACGTTCTCGCTCGTTGTGGATGCGAGTCACTTTTCAACTTTCGAGTGGCAGCCTCGGGTCGCCAGGGGGACTCCCCTGCTCCAACCAAGCGGTTGCTGCGCAGGTGGTGGAGGCGCTGCTGGGCGCTGGTGCGGGCGTCGACCGCTGGGGGCAGCAGTCGCGCACGCCGCTACACTGCGCAGCCGCGCACGGCCACGACGCGATCGTGGCGCGCCTCGTGGCTGCCGGCGCAGACGTCGGCTTGCGGGACGCACAGGTAAGCACGACTCGCTTACAAAGCGAACATTCAACGAAAGAAACCAACTAATTTTCCCAGAAATTATTATCACCAGTCAAAATTACAAGAGGCACAAAGATTGACATTCTTGAATGTATTTATTTCTCGTCACAAAGCGTGAAAAACTGTGTGGGACGTACTGCGACATGTATAATCGCATCTTCTGCCTTCCACTAGTTATGTCGGTGAGGTTTATCATCCCTTAATTCCATGCGCCACTTTCCTCGCGCCGTCACCAACCCGACAACAAATAGTGCTAATGTAAAACCATCGGCAACATCTTGCCGGAAAGATCTAGCTCAGATCTTTTTGACAATATATTGCCCCCTCTTGATATTGGTAGTGTAAAGATGACCGCAAGAAGCAGAAAAAATTGCAGAAAGATATGTATTGCGGAAATGTATTGCTAATGCAAGGCCACCATAAGTCGCCGTTTAGGTACCGATGACCTGGAAGTTTGTAATTGTGAGAGGAGAGGCACGGGTTTTAGATGTGGACAGGATGTGGTTGGCGGAAAAAATACCCTTTTTGGGAATCTCTATATTTTGGAGAGTGTCGGAACTAAGGCGCTGTTTAATTACCTTCAGCTCACAATTAGTAAGCTAGCGAGGAGATGCATAGGTTTCAGAAAAAGACGGGAGGTGGTAGACGTAATAAATAAACACTTTTCAGTAACTCCATCTTTAGAACAAATAGTGAACTAAGGCAGCGTTAAGGAACCTATCAGCTGGAAGTTAGTAAGCTAGCAAGGAGAGGACAGGTTTCAGAATAACACGGGAGGTGATAAACGCAATGAATAAACCATTTTCGGAAGCTCCATCTTTAGGAGAGAGTGTAAACTAAGGCGCCGTTTAGAAACCAATGCGGTAATGTAAATATTAACAACGTGAAAGAATGTCAAAAAATCACAATTATCTAAGTTTTGAAACAACAAAAGAATACAGCAATACAGAATCTGTCCTTTTATACAGTACTATTAACAGTATCTCTTCAAATTGTTTCAAGAACAATCGGAGCCATTTACGAGAAATTTTTGATTTCGATTTTTTTTGTAATGCACATATTTGACGCAAAATTGCGCGAAACCACTAAAAGTTTCAAAGAAATGTGTGACAAAATGATGAAGAAACTAATTAGTGAGAACAAATCATTTGAAGAAAAAATATGTCTTCAATATTGTAGTTGTGAGGAGACGATGAGAAAAATGTCAAATTTTGTAACTTACAAGCATTCAAAGTTGACAGTAAAATTCGGACCTAAGCTACCTTCAGAAGCGTATCAAACTATTCTTACAACAAATTTGCAGAAAAAAACTGGAGCCACTGTTGAGAAAATGTAGAACATGTTCCAAGGGCTTCAAGCTTCCAACTTTTCCCCACTCGCTATTCTTTAAAACACGCCAGATCGACCAGGGCAGAATCATTTCCGATCACCAAAATTCTGGTGATCCTAAGCACTGGTGTTGTCCGCATGTGGTCAAGAGACCGACGAACTGTTTTGCTTCGAGAGGGGATCACTTTCCTGAATCAGGGGGCCCCAAAACATGGCTTTCCATTGAAATCCGGAAATCGATTTTCCGCAGCATTACATAACTTTCTCCACACTATAAATATTTCTCCGTATATACGTACGTATAAGAGAAAGTAGCGAAAGCGTTATCTGCCGAAAGCCATTCGAGGCACGAGAGAATCGCCCGCCTGGCTTTGCCACCTCCGGCCTCCCAGAACGGGCCTCCGCGCGCTAGAGCAACAACTGGGGCGGTGAGGGTGGAGGGGGCGGAGAGGGCGTCGCGGTGTGGGAGTGTGAATAGAGCTAAGTTTCGCTTCACGACGCGCCGATTCAACCAAATTGGCAGCTGATACGGCGATAAGTTCAAGGACGACTTCGGCTTCACTCTGTAAGCCCACATTATTTAATTTCCTTCCAGAATAATTCTCCTCGCACCCGCCTCCCCCAAAAAACCAAATTCCGAACACTAATTTTTCAATTTTTTAAAGGCGCTTCTTAGTATAATTCTGTATTAAATACGAATAAAATGCAGTTTGCTGGCTTATATTTTGACGTCTTCGCTTATTTTAGTGCCGCTACGAGGTGACAAATTGGACTAGTGACGGTACACTTCGGGAATGCAATGTTTAGATAGAAGTAGGTACTAAAAACGAAGTTTCTTAATCTTTCAGCTCGCACTTACAAATAAAGCAGAAATATACACAGACATCATAATGACAAAGAAGGTGATAGGCGTAATGATTATACTCTTTTTGGAAACGTTATATTTAAGTAAAAGTCAGTACTTAAACGCCGTTTGTTAACTTACCAGATCGCATGTATTAAGATAGCAACAATATATACAGAGATCAGAAAGAGAGAAGAGGTATGAAACGTAATGAATACACCCTTTTCGGGAACACTACCTTTAAAAAGAAATCAGTACTAAAACGCTGTTTTTTAACCCCTCAGCTAGCACTTAGTAAGAACGCAGGAATATAACTAGCGATCAGGGGCGGTATTGGGCGTAAGATCAACACTATTTTCGGGAAACATATATTTAAAACAAAACGAGTAAAAAACAAATTCGCCCTTTGATAACCTTACAGCTCGCACTTAGTAACGAAGCAAGAATTTATTCGGACATCAGGAGGCGAATGGAGGTAGTAAGTGTTCAATGTAAACTCTTTTAGGGAACTACAACGCTGTTTGTTAACCTATCAGCTCGCACTTAGTAAGAGAGCAGAAATATAACCAGAGATCAGAATAAGAGAGGAGATAGTGGGCGAAATATACAAACTCTTTTCGGGAACCATATCTCTAATACAAAGAGTGTACAAACAAAATCGCCGTTTATAACCTTACAGCTCGCACTTAGTAACGAAACAAGAATTTATTCAGACATCAGAAGGCGAGTGGAGGTAGTAACCGTACTATGTAAATTCATTCCGGAAACTAAAACGCCGTTTGTTAACCTATCAGCTCGCACTTAGTAAGAGAACAAAAATATAACCAGAGATCAGAATAAGAGAGGAGATAGTGGGCGAATTCTATAAACTCTTTTAGGGAACCATATCTCTAATACGAAGCGTGTACAAAAAATCGCGTTTGGATAACATTACACGCTCACACTTAGTAAACGAAGCAAGAATTTATTCAGACTATCAGAAGTAGAGAGGAGGTCGTAAGCGTTCCGTATGTTAACTCTTTCAGGGACCTAAAAACGCGGTGTTAACCGCTATCCGCCCGCAAACTTAATAAGAAACCAGAATAATACAACCAGAGATCAGACAATAACGGAGAAGATACGTGGCCGAATTCTATAAACTCTTTCTAGGGAACCATGAATCTCTAATACCGAAGCGTGCATAACAAAAAAAATCGCCGGTTTGATAACATTACAGCCTCAACACTTCTAGTAGCAAGCAAAATTCTATTCAGACACCTCCAGAAGTAGAGAGGAGGTAGTAAGCGTTTCTATTTAAACTCTTTCCACGTGGCCTAAAACGCCTGTGTTAACCTAATCCGCCCGCCTTAATACAGAAGAGAAATAGACCAGAGATCAGAATACAGAGAGAGATAGTGCGGCGAACATTCTAATAAACTCTTTTAGGGAACCATATCTCTCAAGATACGAAAAGCGTGTACAAAAAAAAATCCCGGCGTTGATATACATTACAGCTCACAGCTTAGTAACGAAGCAAGAATGTTATTCAGACATCAGAAGTAGACGAGGAGGTAGTAAGCGGTTCTTCTTATCTTAAACTCTTTCAGTGACCTCAAAACGCCGGTGTGTTAACGCGTAATACCGCCCGCACTTAAAAGAAAAGCAGAAATAAACCAGAGAGCAGAATAAGAAGAGAGATAGTGGACGGAAATATAAAACTCTTTTCGGGAACCATAATCTCTAATACGAAGGTGTACAAAAAAAATCCGGGCCGTCTGTTAACCTTACACGCTCGCCCTTAGTAACGAAACAAGAATTTGATTCGACACCTCAGAAGGAGAGAGTATGTAGACACAGTCGTACTAATGTAAAACTCATTCCGAAACACTAACACGCCGTTTGTTAACAGTATCAGCCTCGCACTTAGTAAGAAGAGCAGAATACTACACCGACGATCCTCAGAATAAGAGCAGGAGATAGTGTGCAAAATATACAACTCTTCTTGGAACGCATTATCTCTACATAGAAGCGTTTACAAACCAAATCGCCGTCTGTTTTAACCTTACACGGCTCGTACTCTAGTAACCGAAACCAAGAAAATTTATTAAACAGACATCCAGAAGGAGAGAGTATGTAGAAAGCGTAACTATGTAACTCATGTCCGAAAACTAAAACGCCGTTTGTTTAACCGCTGATCAGGCTCGCACCATTATAAAAAGCAGAGCAGAAACTATCGACAACCACGAGATAGAATACCAGAGCAGGAGATACGTGTGCCGAAATATACAACTCTTTATCTGGAACCATGAATCACACTATATACGAGCAAGCGTATTCACACAACACACCTCGCCGTCTGATTAAACCTTACCAGGACTTCGTACATCTAGTAAGACAAACAAGAACTTTATCTCAACCGCCACACATCAGAAGCGAGCCAAGGGTATCGCTACAGAACAGCCGTCACTACCACTGTAAACTCATTCCGAAAACTCACCAAACTGCCGTTGAATCCTATCAAGCCTCGCACTTTAGTAAGAGAGCGCCCAAATATAAACAGCAGGATCAGAATACACGAGAGGCGATAGTGTGCCAAAATATACCACAGTCTTTTAACGCGCCACAGGAGAACCAGTGCGATCTCTAATGGGACGAGAGCGCCTTAACAAACAAAATCGCCGTCTGTTAACCCTTAAGCTCGTACTTAGCTAAAACGACAGAATCTTTATATCACGTCACATCGGAGAAGGAGAGAGTATGGGTAGGGACGGAAGCGTAATATGTTAACTCATTCCGAAAACTAAAACAGCCGGGTTTGTTAACCTATCAAGCTCGCACTTAAGTAAGAGAGCAAGAAATATATACCAGAGATCAGAATAAGAAGAGGGAGATAGGTGCAAAAGGTATACCAAAACGCCGCAAAAAAAAACCCCCCCCCTCTTTCTCGGGCCCAGTATTCTTAATACGCGAGCGTTTAGCAAACAAAATGGCCGTTCCTGTTCTAAGCCTTGACAGGCTTCGTATGTAGTAACCGAAGACAAGAAATTTTATGTCAGGCGGTACAGTCAGAAGCGAGAGAAGTGAATGGTCAGAAGACGCGGTAACTATGTTAAACGTCATGCGCGAAAACTAAACACGCCGGTTTGTGTAAACCTGATCAGCGTCGCACTTAGTAAGAGGAGCAGAAATAATAACCAGAGATCGAGAATAGGAGGAGGAGATAGTGTGCAAAATCACCACACAAACTCATTTTCCGGGAACCATATGCGTCTAATGACGAAGCGTTTACGGAAACCGAGAATATCGCCGTCCCTGTCTAACCTTACACGCTCGTATTAGTACGAAAACCACACAGCAATTTAGATGTCAGTCATCAGGCAGGAGAGAGGGAAGTAGTAAGCCGTTCCTATGTAAACTCATTTCAGGGAACCAGGTAAAGCGCTGTTTGTTTAACCGTGATACCGCCTGGCACACTT
>BOPP01000195.1:740690-753411 GCA_017312745.1 Gryllus bimaculatus | reverse complement strand
GCGCGGGGCGCGCAGCTGCACGCCGCGGCCGCCGACGGCGCCACGCCGCTGCTGTGCGCGACGCGCGCCGGCAACCTCCACACCGTGAGCCCCGCACGCACTCGCTCGCCTTCCTTTGCGCTTTCTTTCATCGCGGCACCTCATCTGGACTGCTAACGTCTATCGTCGCCCAAAGTACATTTTTTTTAAACAATCATAATTTTTCCGTTTCTTAACACTAAAAAGGAAATATTACTTTAACAATATTAAAAAACAGTAAAACATCCTCATAAATATAAAGTTTCTTTGAAAAATTTGCAGCGGTATTTAAGAAAACGACGATTGAGCCGTGAATTCGATATGTTTTATTTTTTGTGATAAGCAATAACACATTAATTTCATATTGTCTGTCTTTAATCAACAGATAACTAATGCAATTTAACGGGCGGTTAAAAATGTTACACAAATTATTTTCGGTGCCCCACAACCCCCGCAAGTCAGGTTTCAAGGCTCAGCAGCCCCACTTTCTGAGCTGCTCGAGGGCGTGGGTGGGGTGCGCGTGCGCAGGTGGTGTGGCTGCTGGAGCAGGGCGCGGGCGCGGACGCGGGCGACGCGGCGGGGGAGACGCCGCTGCTGTGGGCGGTGCGCGGGGGCCACGGGGCCACGGCGGAGCTGCTGCTGGCGCGGGGCGCGAGCGCGGAGGTGGCGGACAAGCGCGGGGAGACGCCGCTGCTGTGCGCCGTGCGCGCGCGCCGCAGGGACCTCGTGCAGGCGCTGCTGCGGCGCGGCGCCTCGTGCACGCGCAAGAACAAGAACCGCGAGTCGCCGCTGCTGCTGGCCGCCAGGCGCGCCTGCGTCGACCTGCTCGCCGACATGCTGCGCGCCGCGCCGCGCCTCGAGGACGAGGAGATGCTCCGCAGGTGGGCGCACTCCCCTTGCCGTTCACCCATTCCTTTCTTCACGAGACAGCGTCCACTGCTAAGGCCATTAAACCTGCATGTGACAGCGCCCACCTACACGTACAGCCTTACGTGGCTCGGAGCACCAACTGATGCGTGCAGTGCCTGCGTCCGAGAGGTTCCTGGGTTTCAGTTCTCACTCTGGCAGAATTTTCGACACTATATACATAGCTAGATCGACTTCAGCCATTCCCTGGAGGAGAATCCTAGCGTTCGGCTGCGCTGGTCGGTATTTTTTCGGGATTTATACGATGAACACAAGACGAATTCCAGAGCAGAACCATTAAAAACCGTGGCACGTATCAAGCGCGATATTCTCTTCCTCTTCCTCGACCTATTCTCAACACTTACCCATTGCCATGCTATTCATGTCGGACGCCTGGTCGGGAGCCTAGAGCTTGTTCCGTGCGGGGGAAATTCCCCGCCAGCCGACGTGCAGGTGGGCCCCGGATCTGTCCACCTCCGGGAATAGAATCGTTCAGATCCCTATCGGGACTGTTGATCTTGGCAGTGGACGCCGCGCCTAGGCCTAGGCACCGATGCCAACCTTCAACCGAGGTGCTGGCAACCTCCTCCGGGGCGAAATGCCGCCGCCCTCCCACGAATGCCGAAGCGTGGGCATCTGTGTGTGGGCCGCCTCGTGTATCTAGTCGGGTTTCGAGGGCCTGTCTCCGCCGCCAGGTGCCTGTTCGAGGCGGGCAGCGCCGACGTGGTGTGGTGCTTCGTGGACGCGGCGCGCGACCTCGTGCTGGGCCGCGCGGGCGAGCAGGCGCTGCACTTGGCCGCGCGCTACGGCCGCCAGGAGGCGCTCGAGGCGCTGCTGCAGGTGAGCACGCCGCGCGGCGGCAGGCGGATTGGAGTCTGCCAACACTGGGCTCTTGCGCGTCAGATCCCACTTATCCAAAGAGCTTCAGATACAACTTTGCCTCCCAATATTGGCGGGAATAGTGAATGTAGCCTGGTATTCCAACTGGACATAAAATGGCGGAATCGGTGGCGCAAAGGAACGCGGAACTCTGTATCTAGATAATTTAACCGAAATCTTTCTTTCGACTGTCGTCACCTGACACGTACCCACTTGCCCACTCCATTTCCGAGTGGTATGCGTAAAGGTACACTGGCGAACTCCACAGCTTTCGCCACATTATGGATTTGCTTTATTGTCAGTAGAATACGTTATTAGACAAAAATCTGGTATACACAAGTACAGCAGATCTTTACAAGCCAAGAAAAACAAGAAGGATCGAAGTAGTTGATACGGGCGCACGTGAATAGCAAACATTTAATGCCGGGCGTCATCGTGTTTGCAGCCTTGCACCAGTAGCTAGACTAATATGTGTCAAAGTAGTGATGCACCGAATAAACGAATTCAATCTGTACACGCAATATGAGAAAAGCGCACTAACAAAAAAATACAGTGGGACGTCGTTATCCGAACTGATTGGTATCAGATATAGTTCGGATATTCGATAATTCAGATAACCGAACATAATAGCTATGTGGGCTACCGTTGCACTAAAAGGCGGTGGGTTTTCTGCTAACAATAACCATTCTGAGTGAGTGCCAACTGTTGAGCATTTACGATCTGTTGTTTGTACCGTTAGTTTTCTTGCACCTAAAAATGGTGAAAAGCGTTTTTCTGCTAATAATAAACATTCCGTGTTCTTAAGCATTTATTGTAGGATTTGCCAAAGTTCAATAAAGTCAGATGATTGACAATAGTAAACACAATGATACAAATCTCGTTAATACCTTATCACTGTCAATTATATCGAGGATCATTCTCAATATTCAATATTACAAAAGGAAATGAATACGTATAGAATACGGTACCTAATTTAAAAAAATGATTTTTGAGAGAAAATATGAGTTCGGATATTTGTGGCTTGTTTTTATGATTGACTTTAGGATAATCGACGTGTCACTGTATTAGCAAAGTCGAGAACAAGCGAAAATATGTCTGCTAGGAGCCGAAAGGCACTTCAAAAGAGGGGGGAGCAGGACCGAAAAGGCAGCCAGACTAAAACGCAAAAAGAGGAAGGCATCTAGAATGAGAGAGCCTGTGTCATTCTGAAGCACGATGCTGTGTGTCAGAGGGTGAATTGTTTTGGCGGTCAAGCAATTCGTTAGAAAAGAATACGGACATTCAATGCGTTCCCAAGGACCAAAGCAATGTCATTTACGAAGTGGCAATGAGTGAGCACTTTTACCAATGTCGTTGTGCTAATATTTTATTAACACACCTACGAGGACGCCATTATTAGCTTAGAACGGATTAGCTTCATTTTAGTAATTCATTATATACACTCTCTTTGAAATATTTTGCTTCAATAAATTAGCATTGTTATTCAGTCGGTGTGGCAACTCTTCAATTTTTTCTCGAATTCAACAGCAAAGGGCATTCATAAAAATGACAAGTTCTTTCATTTAGAAAATTGTTGGTTGAATACTGTAATTTTGTTGGATCTTCTTTAACGCCTTTTTTATATATCTCTGAATATTTTACTGAAACCAAACGTGATTGAACTAAGAGTTGATATATCATATCAGGTACAACTGATTTTAAAAAATCAATAGTTGGAAGTCATAACTTGAGAATTTTCCGAAAATTCCTAAACAAAATTTTCTGAAAAACGACCCGAAACTGTTTCTTTAAAGAATAAACCCAAGAAGATAATAACATAAGAATAATAACTTTATTTTTACACTTTTTCGCTTTTAAAAAGCACTTTCAACTGAAGACTTGAAATAAAAAGCATGCAAGTGCCATTTATATATATTCGGTAAACTTATTTGCCCATAACACTCCTGTCATTTATTGTCGCCCCTAAAGCTATCAGGAAAAATCGTCTGGACTTCGCTTATTTGTTATAGTGCTTGATTTGCGTCAAAAACGTCAATTGAAACGAAATGGCACCTTTTATTGCAAGTCTCAATGCGCAACGGCTGCCCCAATTAAGTGAATACTAATGGCGGGGCGTGTTGGGCCGAAGGTGGGCATCAACCCGTGCGCGTCGCACGGCGACTCGTGGTTCGCGCTGCACTACGCGGCGGCGGGCGGCCACGCGCCCTGCGTGCGCGCGCTGCTGGCGGCGGGCGTCGACCCCAACGTGCGCACCAACAGCTACCCGTCCACGGCGCTCAACTACACGGCGTGGAAGGGCCACCGCGAGAGCCTCGTGGCGCTGCTGGAGGGCGGCGCCGACGTCAACGCAGCCGACTGCGCCGGCCGCACGCCGCTGCACAGCGCCGCCGCCTCGGGCCACGTCGACTGCGTGCGCGAGCTGCTGCGCCGCGGCGCCGACCGCGCGCTGCGCACGGCCGACGGCCGCACGCCCATGGACCTGGCGCTGCACGACCACCGCGCCGACTGCGCATCGCTCCTGCGCTCATGGCCCGCCTAGGCCCCTCCGCCTCGGCCCACCTGGGCGAGCCCGGCCCTGGCGCTGCACGACCACCGCGCCTGGCCCGCCTAGGCCCCTCCACCAGGCGGACTGCGCTCATGGCCCGCCTCGGCCCACCTGGGCGCTGCACGACCACGGCCGACGGCCGCACGCCCATGGACCTGGCGCTGCACGACCACCGCGCCGACTGCGCCTCGCTCCTGCGCTCATGGCCCGCCTAGGCCCCTCCGCCTCGGCCCACCTGGGCGAGCCCGGCCCTGGCACTGCACGACCACCGCGCCTGGCCCGCCTAGGCCCCTCCACCCGGCGGACTGCGCTCATGGCCCGCCTCGGCCCACCTGGGCGAGCCCGGATCTGGCGCTCCTAAACCCCTGAGCGGCCTGCTCGCTGCTCCTGCGCCTCAGCCCGCCTAGGCTCGCCTCGCCTCTTCGACGACGAACCGCAGAGTTCTACAATTCGCTTACGGAGGCCAGTAAAATACTGCATTTAGTTTTGGATAATAAATGGGAAACGCAAAAAAAACTCCGCGGAAACACTTTGAATCTGATGCCATATTCATTTCATTTGGATTTTTTTATATAGTTATATACAGCTTTTATCATACATCATATCAACATAACATTTATACTATATTTCTGTATCGAAGTTGAAGTTCAATCATATGGATAGGTTTTTCTTGCTGTTTTCTTGTATTCTGGGTTGTGACAGAAACAGGAGTTTGTGAACAGGCGAGATTGCTACAAAGCAGTCCACTAGATCTTCCTCTGTGAGAACAAATCCCACTCTAGTTCCGCCTAAGGACATTGGAATTTAGGGGGCCTTTCCGAGAGAGAAATTCATTCGGATTTTCGTCAGCTGCGGAAACCGGCGCACGTGTGGGAGTGTCGCATTTCATCATCAAATCAGAGATTCGTGCAGCGAATGTTGGCAATGGTCATCGACGCACTACAAATGAAGGAAATTCACAAGAACATTCCCATGTGTACTGTGGGTGGCCTAACCTTGGCACACACACGCATACGCCGGCGTTTTGTCCGCACCGCCTTCAGTTGTCTCTACAGACCCACGATTTTCAGGCTAGTTGTTCTGGCCAAAGAAGTTTAACGGGAAGTCTTCCATCCGTTGTTTTGCCTTTGCGAATTTCTCACAATCAATTTTTTACGTGCGCATTTTTATAGATCTTTGATAGACGCTACTTTCCAATTCATACTACTGTACCCTTGACAGCATAGATGGGATCAAGTCGGCCATTTTTATTTGAACGCGTATTTTTGATGGAAGTATTGGCCGCATTGCCTACTGGACGTGCAAGTGAAGCCTGTTCTCGGTGCGAGTAACGCGCATCTCCCGAGCAAGCCCGGCCAGCACCGCCTACACACATAACGCCAGCCGACTGGCCTTGCGTTGGCGCGACTCGCCAGCCTCTTCTAGTGCCTGGGGTTTGGCTCCCCCCCAAGCGAAGAGACGGTGCAACGCAGCCGTCGCGCGTCCGCTCGCGCGTCAGGAGGGCGCGCGGTCGCGGTGCGAAACGCACGTCTTTAGACACACAGCTAACAAGAAAAGCGGTGCGCGCCTCTGGGGGCCGAGGCCAGCTCTCCTCTCCTCAAAACCTCAATTGCTCATAAATTTTCCCAATTTATTTAAGAGAGTTAATTGATCGCATTACACGTTCAATAATGTATTTCATTTGCCCGGAGTGAAAGTCATTTCCAGAAGAAATTCACATTATAGATAGATTTATTCTGCCAATAGTTCACAAAAACTGTGGCATAATTTCATAATAATGACGCAATAATAACACAATACTAACAGTAAGAATAAAATACAACGTAGTCAATAATGATTAGAAAGCAAAAGAAGCAAAGAGAGCACTCGGCAGCGCTTCCGAGTGGGGCGCGTCTGCTGGCAAAGCATTGCTTCGGCGACAGATCTCAACGGCCGCCTCCCCGTCAGGTCGCTCAGAAGCGCCGCTGAGCCTCGTCGCCTCCATGTTCACTGCTTCGCTGCTGCGCGACTCGGCCCGGCGAAGCCCCACCCCCCACCCTCCGCGCTCCGAGACGCGGCCCGGTGCTCCTCGGCCCCCCACGACATGAACAATTTCTTTAAACACTTTTTTAAATAATTGAACGAGTCAAACACTTTATTTTTCTAAGCATGTATTAATTTTCGCGACATTTTGAGCTCGTAAATGCAACTATCAAATTCAATGACAGCTTGTAACGAACGCTAAAAGTCAGTAAGTTATTTTAAATATTAATACATTTTATTTGAATATTAATTATTGTGGAAAAGAGGGGTACGATCAGTGAAAATAGTGGGGCGCCCCACACCTAGTGTCTCTGTGGGAAGGCGGCCTTACTTGTCTCCTTCACTGAGGAAATTTGTAACAAACTTATTCATTGTTTTCTCTCGGGACTTTCTCTTGAACCCGCAGTTTGGGGTAATTGCAGATCCACTGAAGTTAATTTAAAAACATATTCATTTCTAACATTCTAGAAATATTAAAATGAATAATCATCTAAATACACAAACTAATATTTCTTGGAAATTTTATTCCAATATTTTTCAACAACTTTAACTACCAAAAGAAATCACTTCTGCTGCCATGATGTTTTTGCAATTCCAATATAAGAAAGGGTTGAAGCCATGAAAATGAATGCCAGAGAAAGATTCACAAAAACACCCAAAATGAATTTATGAAAATGACAACATGAGAGTACTTATTCAAGCTTTTAAATAATCTAAATGGGGCAAATGTCATAAAATGATATCAAAATACATTTCTGATAATTGAGGGTCAGGGTCATGATCAGAATATGAATAAGTTAAACATTGACGAATATCAAAACCTTCATCCAGCTAAGCTTGAAAAATAATCAAGTTTAATCACTATAAAATGAGCAAATAAAATGATTATGCAAATAAACAAACCAAGTATAGTACACTGCAAATAGTACATGCAATATTTTTAAAAAAATTCTTAGTATGTACATTGCATTTAAAATTGTATTTATTGCTTTTAAACCTTCCAAAATATGAGGAGAATGGTGACAATTGTATGTCTATGGAAGCAATACATGGGTGTTTATTGTAATGTAAGAGTGTAAACACTTATAATGAAATAAGTTTCCTGAAAGCCACATAAATTCTTTCATTTCATTTAATAGATATTTCTCTGCAATTTTTTCCCCAGTACAGATGTTTTGTGTTGAATAATATTAATACTGGAATATATTTGATACCCATCTCAGATGTAATATTTAATACTGTTTTTAAAATTTATGATTCTTTTTATAGATTTTTTTTCCTTTTCAAAATTTACAATCATGTATGACATGCTAAATAGAACAATATATTTTTCAATTTCTTGAAAATGAAGAAAACATTTAAAAAATAATTAACCTGTTGAATTAAAATGCACAATGTAAAAAAACAATGATAACCATATTAGAAATTCTGTCAAGTAAGGAAACAGAACATATTATTCCAAAATATCACATCTTCTGATATGCTTTGACAAGTGTATAAGACATTTTAAAATATTTATATGGTACCAGCGTGATATAATTGAATGAGGAGAAATGTATTTAATTCTTGCCCCTAATTGCTATGTTACTTCCTCAGTTGTATGTATGCAAGAATCAATTTGTTCAAGAATTATGTTCACAGAGGAATGTTGAAGATTTTTACACGTCTCAGATATGATATTTGGTTAAAACTTAGTATGTTTCTAAAGGTCTGCATTTTATGTTTCTTATACATTCAAAATTTGACAATATAAATTTGCTGACGGTACAATAGATACAAATTATAGATTTAAAATTATAACACACACTTTCCACAATCACTAGACCAAAATGTAGTTATCTAACCCATAAAAGTAAACTTGTGTAAGTTATTTTTTTAATGATCTTGTATCAGTATAATTTGCATCTTTTATAAAAGTCTGCAAATTAATATGGCCCAATTTTGAATGTAAAATATATTTGGTTACAATACTAGAATATATTCCAAAAATCAAACAAATATGTGCTGTGATTTTGATCCACTGAATTTTATGCCCATTCAAATAAAGAGATGAAATTAGTTTTCTATATATTTTGTTTTACATTTGTGTAACATTTCTTGCAATTGAAGTTAATTCATACTTATGATGCCTGTGAGTTTCATGGTACAGTGGTAAATGTGTTTTTCACAAATTCTTGCCTACAGAAAATAATACTTAGTAACATTTCATTTGATTAGAATAGTATAAAATAAATTAACAAAATGTAGCATTGTTTATTCATGTAAACAAATAAATAGTATGATAGAGGAAGTACACCCTCTAAAATATTATATTGTTGTGGAAATGTACCTTCAGAATACTCACTGTCACAATACGTGACATCTGTAACAACTTCTAGTCTAAGTTACATTTATATTGTGGATGGTTTTTATTTTGCAGTTGGCTGAATGAGAAATTGAGGATGCAATTGACATGATATGAAAAGCTGTGATGATTCAAATGATTAAAAATATCTATACATTAAAAATGTTCTACGGGCTATTGTGAAATGATCAATACATTGCTAATTGAAAAATGTCAATTAATAACTCAATTATAACCAATTCCAACTGATTGTAGATGACTGTGCTTTGACCAAAATATCTGCACCAGTGTAGTCAATAACAAAGTAGTCCTACAAAGAACTTGTTCCTTACCATTGCATATTAGCTGCTGCCTACTTGTTATATCAGTATATTTATAGTTTATTATGAGGAAATATGTCTGTACAAATATTATACTGAATAAAAATAACCTTTACAATAACTTATACTCAGATCATATTACATACACTTTTATTAAAATTTAAATTGTTAATGGGGAAAAAAAGGCTGCTTTACAAATTTTCAAACCAACGTCATTAGTACCTGTCATACAAGGATACAGTATTCTAAGGATATTGCTAATTAAATGCTTATAGTGAGCTGCTCTTCCACAGTTCCATAAATTCAGTACGGTACAGTGCTACCAACCGCCGGAAAAGGCGAGAAGAATCGTGCGGCGAAGAGCTGTCTCATCCCCGTGCTGAAATACAGCCGTAGACAACTGTGTGTTTGCTCTACGCACGAAGCACGGTCACTTTCAGTTTTTGATTTTATTTATTCGAAGAATATTAAAAATCTGTATGTGACGTTTGAGGGGGAGAAGTACCACCTGCGCACGTATTCTTAAGCTTCGGAATCTCTTATCAACATTTTAACTTTAATATTTGAATGATTAAAAGTTTCATACAAGAGAGGTTAGCAACACTTGAAAACTAGACGTTTTCCCTCCCGAGTTATGGAAAATGTATTTGCTTCGGTAAATTAACTGCAGATTTGATTTTCATTTTTAGTAACAAAAAACAACAAATAACTAATCTAAAATAGTAATACCAAACAATACACCATGCACAATCGGCAAAGAATTAGAAAGATAAGTACATAATGTTTCGTGCCAGTACGATATTTCTACTTTTTTTAGATCGATGTTTTAAGTTCTAGACTACGTGTAAAACTACATGTATATCCAAGTTTAAACAAATATAATGGCACATACATACCTGAAAGATTCCAATGAACAACAGAACAGCAAATTGCAGATAACGCACAGGAAATACTAGTTGCACTACGATCACACGCTACAACACAGCACAACAAAGGGAACACTGAACAAACTACTCGAGTTACTCGCCGCCGGTGTCAGTCTGAAGCGGACGCATTCGGAATCGAACTGGATGACATCGACAGATCGTCACTTCTAGAACACAGGTTGATTTACTCTTTGAAGCAAATCACTCGATATTTCGGCGAATTTCTCCCCAACAGAACGCCGGATCTCTTCCTCTGATCATTGAATTATCCTCAAATTAAATGGTTACAAAGGGTTATGTCAGATATATGAGGCAGCAACCCATGACCAAATCATTCAAACGTTACTCTTTAAAAATTTACGGACAGCAGAATTTAACACGAACCTAACGATTGAGTCAAAGAGAAAGATCCCTAGTGCGTTTGAACCTCTCGGTCTTCTGGTTGTCGGCTTCTGGAATGACTCGCCGTCTGCAAAGTAAGGACTGGCCGATGTTAGTACATTATGCACCTAGTTTATAATGTTCACCATTTCATGAGTACACCTTTTCAAAAGTAGTGTGGAGCTGTTTGGGAGTATTGTAGAACAGGCCAAGCACCGAATTTAACGCCGTTTTCGGGATCACTGTTCTATTGGAAAATATAATTACTTCTCAGACCCAATTGATCAACATTATAGGCTGCAAATTATCTTTCAAAATGTTTGTATATGCAAACTAATCCAAAACTTCTGCAACTATTTGGAGGTATACGT
This sequence comes from Gryllus bimaculatus, assembly GCA_017312745.1. Classification (NCBI taxonomy): domain Eukaryota; kingdom Metazoa; phylum Arthropoda; class Insecta; order Orthoptera; family Gryllidae; genus Gryllus; species Gryllus bimaculatus. The sequence goes on along the minus strand of BOPP01000195.1, from coordinate 742,699 downwards.
ACGAAACCCCGTATTGTCACTTTGCAAATGACATTGAACTTTATGGGAATGGACCGCAGCACGTCTTATCGACACTCACTGAGATTGTTGGATCACACCAGCTCGTGGACGCGCACACACATAAAATAGAGAAAGACTCCCATTTGTTTAAATGTTGAAATGACGTGAGTCCAGATATAAAATATTCAATTAGATTAAGGGGAGGGACTCCAAAAATTGGTAAAGTTTTCGTACAGGATTTTTGAATAGATGAATGTGAACAGTCAATATTGTTATAAAAAACAAAACACGTGTGAGAACTTCTGTCAAATGGAGTACGCGACAGGATAAGCAAAGGAAAGGAGGCTATTGTTTCAGTGGAAGTGTAATGATTGAAAATTTAGTTAGAACAAAATTTAGTACATCACAAGAAGTAATTGAAATGAAATATGAGAGAATTAACGTTTTTTGTAATGGGGCTTTGTAATAGAAGATTTATAATAGTTTAGTGTAATTAGGGTCAATAAAACAACAGTAATAACATTTGAATATTTTAATATAAAAGGAAACATTTGTTACAAAACTAATCTGTGCGCTGGGGCGGGCGCTTGGGGCGGAGGGCGGGCAGGCCGGCGTGCAGCGAGCGCACATGGCGGTGGAAGCCGCTGCTCTTGCGGAAGGTGGCGGCGCAGTAGTGGCAGTGGAAGGGCCGCTCGCCCGTGTGGATGCGCCGGTGCACGCCCAGGTCGCCGCGCGTGAAGAAGGCGCGCCCGCACTCGCCGCACGGGAAGCGCCGCTCGCCCCGGTGCGCCTGCGCCCGCGCCCGTCAGCGCCATGAGACTGTTACTCGCGCAACTTTGCTTCAGCGATGGAGTCAAGAAACGCGGGTGCAGTGGGGGTATTAGTTACGAAATAGGCCACTAGGTTTTATGAAGCACTGACAATCTCTGGAGAATCAGTCATGCCTTCCCAACTGTTTCAATAATTTGCGTTCTAACTTTATCAGGAGTTCGAGATATTTCCTGTGATGAATCTTCACCTGCTTTGGTCATTGATTTAATTTTTTTCGAGAAAATCACGGTCGGAAGTTCTCGTCTTCAACGGAAAATAGTAACTATTTCGCGCCAGTGAAGATGTATTTTAAACGTTGTTATCAGTGCACGGTGCGAGCTTTTGTCTTGAACTGTTAATTGTATCAGAGAGGGGGAAGCAAGGTCATCGTTCAAGAAAAGTTGCGCGAGTAATACATCGACAACAAAACATCGATGTTCAAAATCAAAGCATCGGTAATGCATTGATCAAAAACCATGGATGTTTTTAAACATCGATGTTTTAAAGTCGGTTTAGTAACCTCTAACATTAATTTAGTGCGAAACAAAATTTAATTTGAGAGTGTCCGTGCATATTAATTTATAGTAAAATGTAACTCAAAACAAAGTTAAAACGCCTCTCCATATACGAAATTCCAGGGCATCAGGATCATCTGGAGCGAAGGGTACTAGTCTGCTCGATACAAACCTCGTTCGTTTGGTTCGAACATAAAAAGACAGCAGTGCCATCAGTTTCATACATTTTTACATCATAGACTTTCAGAAAATTATGAATATCATTGATGCACCGAGAAAGCATTGAAAATGTAAAAACATGAAGCTCGAAACACAATTTATTCATCAAAATATAATGAAAAATATCCAAATGGTAGGTGACTGCTTATGTGCTCGTTGGATACATTAGTCCCTCGAGCTTTTGGGACACATACGTCCCACAATTATAGGAAATAATTTAATTTTTTTCCTTCAATTTTTTAAGTGCAAAATTATTGTCTGCAAAGTCGTAGATGAAAAAACTCCAAATGGCAGGTGACTGCTTATACGTCCCAGAGTGAGACGAACTATTGTATAAAACGCCTCGAATGCATGCAGAAAGTGCCGAGCGCAGCCGGGCGGTACCTGGAGGCGGTGCGCGCGCAGGGCGGCGGCGGACGGGAGGTCGAGGCCGCACTCGCCGCAGCGCCCGGCCGCCGGCGGGGG
>BOPP01000195.1:616225-740665 GCA_017312745.1 Gryllus bimaculatus | reverse complement strand
ATAGTATATAATATATTATATCTATTAGATATATATTATATATATATATATGGCACTCACTTACGAGGACTAAGTATATGTATGTAATGATGTGTGTACATATGATACACAACGAGGTATTCTCCACCAGCGGCACACCGCCGGCAGCCGGGACGAGCTACCTTAACCTCCAGACGCGATCTGCCGCAGTGTGTGTGTGTCAAGGGGGGTAGAAAGATTCGCGCAGGCCCGTGGCCCGCTTGGTAGAGCGCTGCTCCCGGCATTCAGGTGGTATTGATGGAGAAGCCGCGCGCAGGTCGGGAGGGAGCGGGGTGGAGTGCGGCAAGGCCCGCAGTGCTTGACTGGGCGTGGCGTGCGCGCGGTTGTTGTCGGCAGCCGCTGGCGTGGGGAGTCGGCGCCCGACTGGACGCGTCCGGCTGCGACCGCCCGCGCCCCCGCGCCGCCGCCGACTCACCCGCCGGCGGCCGGGCCTGCGGCGGATGCGGCCTCCGACCCTCACGATCCGCCGCCGCCCTGCGCTCGCATCGCTCAGGTACCGCCGCGGCTGCCGCTCGCGACTTTCTGCTATGTCCATTCGAGGCGTTTTAATACAATATTCGTCCTCCTCTGGGACGTATAAAAGGCAGTCACTGCCATTTTGGGAGTTTTTTCATCTACGACTGATTGCAGACAATAACTTTTTGGTACTCTAAAAAATTGAAGGAAAAAAATTAAATTATTTCTATAATTTGGTGGGACGTATGTGTCCCAAAAGGGCTCGAGGGACTAATGTATCTAACGAGCACATAAGCAAGTCAGCCTACCATTTGGAATATTGTTCATTATATTTGATGGGAATAAAATTGTTTTCGAGGCTCCATGTTTTTTACATTTTCAATGCTTTCTCGGTGGCATCAATTGATAATTAATAATTTATCTTGAAAGTCTATGATGTAAGAATGTATGAACTGATGGTAAGGAACTGGCTGTCTTTTTACTGGTATCGAACCAAACGAACGAGGTTTGTATCGAGCAACTAGTCACCTTCGCTCCAGATGCATTTTCTGAATGCCCTGGAATTTCTGATATATGGAGAGCGTTTTAACTTTGTTTACGAGTTACATTTTTACTAATAAATTAATATGCAACGAGACCTCTCAAATTAAATTTTGTTTCGCATAAAAATTAATGTTGGGTTAGCTAAAACCGACTTTAAACATCGAATGTTTAAAACATCCATCGGTTTTTGAATCAAGATGCATTACCGATGCTTTGATTTTGAACATCATGGTTTTTTGTTGTGATTGTATTACTACGCGCAACTTTTCTTGAACGATGACCTTGCTGTTGCCCCTCTCTGATACAATTAACAGTTCAAGACAAAGCTGCACCGTGGGCACTGATAAACGTTTTAAATATACATCTTCACTGGCGCGAAATAGTTACATTTTCCGTTGAAAAGACGAGAACTTCCCGACCGTGATTTTTCTCGAAAAACATTTAAATCAGATGACCAAAGCAAGGTGAAGATTCATCACAGGAAAATATCTGCGAACTCCTTGATAAAGAGTTAGAACGCGCAAAATACTTGAAACAGTTGGGGAAGCTGTATGACTGATTCTCCAGAAGATTGGTCAGTGCTTCATAAAACTAGTGGCCTATTTCGTAACTAATACGCTCCACTGCAACCGCGTTTTCTTGACTACATCGCTGAAGAAAGTTGCGCGAGTAACAGCCTCATGGCGCTGACGGGCGAGGGCGCAGGCGCACCGGGGCGAGCGGCGCTTCGTGCGCGAGTGGCGGCGCGCGCCCTTCCTTAGCGCGGGGAAACCTGGGCGTGCACCGCGGCATCGCACACGGGCGAAGCGGCCCTTCACTGCCACTACTGGTCGCCGCGCACCATTCGCAAGAGCAGCGCTTCCCGCATGGGTGGCTCGCTGCACGCCGGCCTGCCGGCCCTCCGCCGCCAAGCCGCCCGCCCCAGCGCACAGATTGGTTTTGTAACAAATGTTTCCTTGTTTATTAAAAATTCAAATGTTATTACTGTTGTTTTATTGACCCTAATTACAACTAAACTATTATAAATCTCTATAGCAAGTCCCATTACAAAAACGTCAATTCTCTCATATTTCATTTCAAATTACTTCGTTGTGATGTAGCTGAAATTTTGGGTTCTAACTAAATTTTCAATCATTTAACACTTCACTGAAACAATAAGCCTCCTTTCCTTTGCTTATCCTGTCGCGTACTCGCATTTGACAAGAAGTTCTCACACGTGTTTTGTATTTTATATACAATATTACTGTTCCATTCATGCTATTCAAAAATCCTGTACGAAAACTTTACCAATTTTCTGGAGCCCTCCTTAATCTAATTGATAATTTATATTCTGGACTCACGTGTATTTTCACACATTTAAACAAATGGGAGTCTTTCTCGTATTTTATGTGTATGGCGCGTCCCATCGAGCTTGGTGTGATCAACAAATCTCAGTGAGTGTGATAAGACGTGCTGCGGCTCCATTCCCATACTGTTCAATGAACATTTTGCAAAGTGACCATACGGGGTTTCGTACGTAATAACTCCAAATAGTTGAAGAAGTTTTAGATTAGTTTGCATATACAAACATTTTGAAAGATAATTTGCAGCTATAATGTTTGATTCAATTGGGTCTGAGAAGTACTTATAATTTTCCCAATAGAACAGTGAATCCGCCGAAAAACGGGTTTAAATTCGGTGCATTTGGCTGTTCTACAATACTGCAAACAGCTCCACACTACTTTTGAAAAGGTGCTACCATGAAATGGTGAACATTATCAACTAGGGTGCATAATGTACTAACATCGGGCATCCTTACTTTGGCAGACGGCGGAGGTCATTCCAGAAGCCGACAACCGAAGACCGAGAGGGTTCAAAGCACTAGGGATCTTTCTCTTGACTCAATCGTTAGGTTCGTGTTAAATTCTGTCTGTCCGTAAATTTTTAAAGAGTAACGTTTGAATGAATTTGGTCATGGGTTGCTGCCTCATATATCTGACATAACCCTTTGGTAACCATTTAATTTGAGGATAATTCATGATCAGAGGAAGAGCCCGGCGTTTCCTGTTGGGTGGAGAAATTCGGCCGAATATCGGTGATTTGGCTTCACCGGAGTAGAATCAACCGTGTGTTCTATGAAGTGACGATCATGTCGATGTCATCCAGTTGCGATTCGCGAATGGCGTCCGCTGTAGACTGACCACCGGCGGCGAGTACTCGAGTAAATAGTTTTATTTCAGTGTTCCTTTGTTGTGCTGTGTTGTAGCGTGGTGATCGTAGTGGCAACTAGTATTCTCCTGTGGCGTTATCTGCAATTTTGCTGTTTCTGTTGTTCATTGGAATCTTTCAGGTCATGTTTGTGCCATCGTATTTGTTTAAACTTGGAATATACATGTAGTATTACACGTAGTCTAGAACTTAAAGACATCGATCTAAAAAAAGTAGAAATAGTCGTACTGGCACGACATTATGTACTTATCTTTTCTAATTCTTGCCGATTGTGCTGTGGTCATTGTTTGTATTACTATTTTAGGATTAGTTATTTTGTTGTTTTTGTTACTAAAATGAAAATCAAATTGCAGTTAGTTTACCGAAGCAAATACATTTTCCCATAACTGGGGAGGGAAAACGTCTATTTCAAGTGTTGCTAACTCTCTTTATGAAACTTTTAATCATTCAAATATTAAAGTTAAAAAATGTTGATAAGAGATTCCGAAAGCTTAAGAATACGTGCGCAGCGTTGGTACTTTCTCGCCCCTCAAACGTCACATCAGATTTTTTAATCTTCTTCGAATAAATAAAATCAAAATAACTGGAAAGTGAACATGTGCTTCGTGCCGTCGAGCAAACACACAGTTGGTCTACGGCTGTTATTTCAGCACGGGGATGAGACAGCCTTCTTCGCCGCACGATTCTTCTCGACTTTTTCCGTGCGGTTGTGAGCATGTACCGTACTGAAATTTATGGAAATGTGGAAGAGCAGCTCACTTATAAAACATTTAATTAGCTAATATCCTTAGAATACTGTATCTTGTAATGACAGTTACTAATGGACGTTTGGTTTGACAAATTTGTAAAGCAGCTTTTTCCATTAAAAATTTAAATTTTTAATAAAAGTTTGTATGTAATATGATCTGAGTATAAGTTATTGTACAATGGTTATTTTATTCAGTATAATATTTGTACAGGCATCTTTCCTCATAATAAAGTATAAATATACTGATTAATAACAAGTAGGCCAGCAGACTAATTATGGCAATGGTAAGGAACAAGTTTCTTTTGTAGGACTACTTTGTTATTGACTACACTGGTGCGATATTTTTGGTCACAGTCACAGTCATCTACAATCAGTTGGAAATTGGTTTATAATTGAGTTATTAATTGGACATTTTTCAAATTAGCAATGTATTGATCATGTTCACAATAGCCCGTAGAACATTTTTTAATGTATAGATATTTTTTAATCATTTGAATCATCACAGGCTTTTCATATCATGTGCAATTGCATCCTCAATTCTCATTCAGCCAACTGCACAAATAAAACCTCCACAATGATAAATGTAACTTAGACTAGAGTTTTACAGGATTCACGTATTAGTGACAGGTGAGTATTCTGAAGTACATTTCCACAACAATATAGATATTTTAGGAGGGGCATACTTCTCTATCATACTATTTATTTGTTTACATGAATAAAAACCATGCTACATTCTCTGTTATTGGTTTTTATATCTAATTCTTCATCCAAATGATGTTACTAAGTATTATTTTCTGTAGGCAGCGTTTGTGAAAAACACCTTTACCACTGTACCATGAAACTCCAAGGCAATCATAAAGTTTATGAATTACTTCAATTTTGCAAGAAATCGTACACAAATGTAAAACAAAATATATAGAAAAACTAATTTCATCTCTTTTATGTTGAATGATGATCAGAAATTCCAGTGGATCAAAATCACGCACATATTTGTTTGATTTTTGGAATATTTCTACGTATTCGTAACAAATATCTTTTACATTCAAAATTGGGCCATATTAAATTTGCAGACTTTTATAACAGATGCAAAATTATACTGATACAGCAGATCCATTAACAAAATAACTTACACAAGTTTAGCTTTTATGGGTTGTATAACTTACATGTTTTGGGTTAGTGTTGTGGAAAGTGTGTGTTATAAATCTTAAATCTATAATTATTGTATCTATTGTACCGTCAGCAAATTTTAATGACTTAGGTCAAATTTTTGAATGTATAAAGAAACATAAAAGCGAGACCTTTAGAAACATACTAATTTTAACAAATATCATATCTGAGACGTGGTAAAAATCTTCAACTTCCTCTGTGAACATATTTCTTGAACAATTGATTCTGATACATACAACTGAGGAAGTAACATAGCAAATTAGGGGCAAGAATTCAAATACTGTTCTCCTCATATCAATTAATATCACGCTGGTACCGGATATAAATATTTTTAAAATGTCTTATACACGTTGTCCAAATGCATATCAGAAGATGTGATTATTTATGGAATAATATGTTCTGTTCTTACTTGACAGAATTTCTAATATGTTATCATTGTTTTTTTTTTACATTGGCATTTTAATTCAACAGGTTTAATTATTTTTTCAATGTTTCTTTCATTTCAAGAAATTGAAACATATAATTGTTCTATTTAGCATGTCATACACTGATTGTAAATTTTGAAAAAGGAAAAAAACATCTATAAAAGAATCATATTTTAAAACACAGTATTAAATATTAGCATCTGAGATGGGTAAACATCAAACTGTATTCCAGTATTAATATTATTCAACGCACAAAACATGTCTGCTATGGGGAAAAAATTGCAGATGAAATAGTCTATTAAATGAAATGAAAGAATTTAATGTGGCCTTTCAGGAAACTTAATTTCATTATAAGTGTTTACACTCTTACATTACAATCAAACACATGTATTGCTTCCATAGACATAAATTGTCACAATTCTCCTCATATTTTGGAAGGTTTAAACGCAAAGTCTCTCTCAAGCAGCAACAACCAGGAGAGTGTGTGTGTGTGTGTTTGTGCTTTTAAGTAGAGTGGTAGTAAGAATTGTGTAATGTCTATTGAGGACGCACATAGTGGTGTTTATGTGTGATATATGGTAAGTAGTGTAAACAATTATATGAAACTCACACGCTCTCTCATAGAGACGCACTAAAGTTGCTTATCGGAGTTCATTAATAGATATTTCTCTGCAATTTTTTCGCCACGTACAGATGTTTTTGGTGTTGAATATCATTAATAGCCTGGAATCATTTATGATATACCGCTCTGACGATAGGACTCGCTCACATTAGTAATAAGAATTATATGGTTCTTTATAATAGGGATTGATTTTTTGGCGAGAAAATTTAGGAATTCGATGCTAATGAGCATGCTAAAGCTTATAGTAACAAATCATACATTTATTTCAATGGAAGAACATTTAAAAAATGTAATGTTCGACAGATTTGAACTTAAATAGAGACACAAATGTAAAAAGAGTGATAACCAGTACGCTGTTAGGGTCAGGTAAGGATACAGCACACATCAAATTAGCTTTCCTAAAATAAGTCAGGATGATGCTGTATCTAGAGTGTCAGCATCACAGATGCCTAGTATTTTAACAGTTATTTATGACTCGCTCAAGCGTGTGATGTTATCTAAGATCGATGAAGTGAAGGCGAAAGATGTATGGTAGACGCGCACCAATGTGGACTGGATGTTGCTGTGTGAGTGATGCCAGAAATCAAATATTGTATGGTGTACGAGATAGATATAAGATTCTCTCTACACGTCTCAGATAATGATGACGGTTGTGCTTCACACACTTAGATAGATGTTCTATATGGGTCTATGTGACTTTTCAGTAAAACATGTCTCACAAGACAGTATTTAAGTATGCTGACGGTACAGCTATTTAAAGTAGATCAACAAATATGTATAACGAATCTTACAAATTATAACACACACTTTCCAGCAATCAATAGACCAAAATGTAGTTATCTAACCCATTAAAAGTAAACTTGTGTAAGTTTATCTTTTTTAATGGATTTTTGTATCAAGTAATAGTATTGCTATCTTTTATAAAAGTCTGCAAATTAATATGGCGTGTGCCAAATTAAGATATGTGTATAGAAATATGCGAAGGGTTCACATGCAATAATGGTGAGATAGTAGATAATCATAAAATCAAAGCCTAATAGTGTTGTGTTGTTTTGATCCCTGAATTTATGCACATCAATAAAGGATTGAAATTAGTTTTCTATATATTTTGTTTTACATTTTTGTGTAACATTTCTTGCAATTGAAGTTAATTATACTTATGATGCCTGTGAGTTTCATGGTACAGTGGTCAATGTGTTTTTCAAGCAAATTCTGCTACAGAAAATAATACTTAGTAACATTTCATTGATTAGAATGTAATAAATAAATTAACAAAATGTAAGCCTTGTTTATTCATGTTAACAAATAAATAGGTATGATAGAGGAAGTATGCCCCTCTAAAATATTATATTGTTGTAGGAAATGTACCTTCAGAATACTCACTGTCACAATACGTGACATCTGTAACAACTTCTAGTCTAAGTTACATTTATATTGTGGATGGTTTTTTTTTGGCAGTTGGCTTGAATGAGAAATTGAGGATGCAATTGACTGAATATGAAAAGCTGTGATGATTCAGATGATTAACAATATCTATACATTAAACTGTTCTACGGGCTATGTGAAATGATGCAATACATTGCTAATTGAAAAAATGTCCAATTAATAACTCAATTATAACAATTCCAACTGATGTAGATGACATCTGGGGGGTTTGGGGCCCCTTTTTTTGAACCCAAAAAAATAATTTTCTTTGGGCCCCAAAAAAAAAGCAAGTGTAGTCACTAAAAAGTAGTCCTACAAAGAACTTGTTTTCCTTACCATTGCATATTAGGCTGCTGCATACTTGTTATATCAGTATTATTTATAGTTTATTATGGAGGAATATGTCTGTTTTACAAAACTCTTATACTGAATAAAATAACCTTTACAAATAACTTATACTCAGATCATATTACTACACTTTTATAAAATTAAATTGTTATGGGGAAAAAATGCTGCTTACAAATTTTCAAACCAACGTCATTATGTAATGATTCATAAGGATACAGTATTCTAAGGATATTGCTAATTAAATGTTAATAGTGAGGCTTGGCGTGCTTCCACAGTTCATAAATTCAGTACGGTACAGTGCTAACCAACCGCCGGAACAGCGAGAAAGAATCGTGCGGCCGAAAAGAGCTGTCTCATCCCGTGCTGAAATACACAAGCGTAGACAACTGTGTTTTGCTCCTACGACACGAAAGCACGGTACTTTCAGTTTTTGATTTTTATTTATTCGAAGACGATTAAAATCTGTATGTGACGTTTGAGGGGGGAGAAGTGCCACCTGGCGACGTATTCTTAAGGCTTCGGAATCTCTATCAACATTTTTAACTTTAACTTTTGAATGATTAAAAGTTTCATACAGAGAAGGTTAGCAACACTTGAAAATAGACGTTTTCCCTCCCGATAATGGAATTTTTGCTTCGGTAACTAACTGGCAGATTGATTTTCATTTTAGTAACAAAAACCAACAAATAACTAATCTAAATAGTAATACCTACACAATCACAATTGCACAATCGGCAAGAATTAGAAAGCTAAGTACATAATGTTTCGTGCCAGTACGCTATTTCTACTTTTTTTAAGATCGATGTTTTTAATTCTAGACTACGTGTAATACTACTGTAATATCCAAGATTTAAAACAAATATAATGGCACATACATACCTGAAAATTCCAATGAACCAACCGAACAGCCAAAATTGCAGATAAACCGGCCAGGAAATAGACTAGTTGCAGCTACGGATCACGACAGATCTCCTGGTCAATGGTTGTACACTTCATATATATGCACTACACCGCGCCCGCAATCATCAATCTCGGGAAGTGGCGCGGTGTTCGAAGTTGCGACGCGCAGGTGTGCGGCAGATTCCGCCTCCAGTTCTCTCCTCCATCGGCCCCGCCCCAGCAGACACAGGCACTGCGCACATGCATGGTGCCTACTGGAGCTGTTCGTCACGCTCTTCTCCGGCATTCACCTGGAGTGGATGGGAAAACCTGCGGAAAATTACCGTTGAGGGCAGCCGGCCGCAAGAATTCTGCTCCAGGCAGCAACCTTGGAGCCCGTAAAAAAGACGTTAAGAGGTTTCGAGGCTACAGAAAACGTATACCATCTCTAATTATGTTAATTACCATGAAACAAAGAATTTCCCTTTAAAAACTACAAAACAGTTTAAACAATGGACGTAAGATCATTTGCCCCTTTTTGGCTATCGCCAAAACTTCCTTGACTTGTTGTCCTTACTTCTTCAATACACTCGAAAATCTCACTAGATGTGAAGGTGCATTTGGCCTTGAAAACGCTTAGAGCAAGCAGGGCCACCAGTGCACGCGCAACACCTTCGGGCCCGTAGCGTTCGCGCGCACTGCCCCGCTAATAGCTCCAACGCAGAGAGGCAGGATCAGGGAAGAATAGGGAAATGCTGCGGGAGGGGAAGCGAACTGGCTGTTTTTCGCAAAGATGTATTTAAAACTAGCAGAACCCGGAACCGTTGCCCTGCTCTATTTCTCTCCCTATCTCTTCTGCAACATAAAAACCTCCGCGAAAAAACACGTAGATGGGCCAAATTTCATGGATATCGGTCACAAGGCGTCGGGTTCACCGCTGGTACATACCAACATCCATTGGACGCTGGTTATAGTGAACTCGTATACAGTGAGCTAGCGGTTATAGTGAACTTTGGTCCGCTTTCTTACACTACAAATAAGCATAAGAAGTATGCAGAATGAGGTATAGAGAAAGCACGAACTATGGAGAATCTAGAGAAATCCCTATTGAAAAATGTTCGAAACAAACAATTGAAAATGACTGATTTTTTAAAAAATGTGTTACGTCTACATAACTTAACGCGTCTCCAAGCCCTTCGGGGGGCGTTGAGCGCTGTGCGCTTGGAGTAATCCTCTATTAATTTTGTGCGCTTTTTCCTCTAAGAGTAATCCTCTAATACTAGTATATCATGTCACGTCTCGTCGTAGTCACTTGTCAAGAGGACCGCCAGGTAGCATCTCCGCGTACGCGCTCCTGCGTCACTACCCAGCGGCCAATTGGGAAAGAATTAGGATTTGAGGAGGGTTTGAGACACTTCACAGGTGTTGGACTAGACCTTGTGAAGCAGCCAAACTGGTTTTGTTAGAACTAATTTCACATGAGATTGTCCGGAATTCAACGAGAATCGAACCCACGCCTCCTTGTAAGGGTAAAAGATATTGAAAATGTCTGTTCGTGCTATATTAACAAAATCAATAATTGTGGAGAAATTCTATTTAATTTTGACATCATCGGATATGTGAACCTCTGATATGGTGAACCAAAAATGTTAGTTCCTAGAAGTTCGCTATATCCGGAGTCGTCTACTTACAGAATACAACACTTCGTACTTCCCGGGCTTATTTGTTACGGTTAGTACATAATAATGTAATATTATTTGGTCCGGCACAATTGTTTCCAAATGGCAAAATTTTTGCCAACGCTGGGATTCAAACTCTTGTTTAGAACGACACGGGCACATTCACTGAACCAAATTGCTCAGACCGCATTACAATCTTCCCGACGACGCTTTGGAAAGTAAATTGAAGAAGTGCAACTCACGTAATTTAATATCTTTTTTAAGATCAGATTGTATTGAAAAAAGTCCTACCTTCGATGTAGTTGTAGAAGACACCGAACAAATTGTAAAATTCCAAAATTTTTAAAATCTCTGTGAGTTCTACGAAAACGGATCTGCTGATTATTATAAGCGAACTTTGGTCTCTACGAGATAAGGAAGTAAAGTAAATCTAATTGTGCTACAACAGCACATATTTTCCCGCATTATTTCTGCCCTGCTATATTATACTACTACATGAACCTGCTAAAGTGTTTTCAACAGGCAATTTTTTTTCTGTGCCCTCACTCAAACTTAGGTCCTCCTAGTTAACTCACTTTGCACCTGACCTCTATGCTATGACAACGTAAGATTTTCAAACTAGGGCCAACGCTTACAAATCGGATGCTTAAAAACAATGACAAACAAATGTTAGTAAGAAAACCCGTGGCTCTTGTTTCAACTGTTGGAAACATGCTATTCAGTGGGAACATTATCAAATTATCTGTTCCTTCTCTTGGCACCCTTCCCCCTTGCACAGGTGAAGAGTGGCAAAGCTAGTTCGAACAGCAACAGGCATACATTAGATCATAAAGAAGAACATTAAAGATTCATTGGGAAATAAGTGCTTCTTTGTTACATACATACATACATACATACACATAGCCCATTTTATTTGTATTTCCACTCAAATTATGTATATGGAAAATATAATAATCTAGGGACAGCACAATTAAACCAAAAAAGATTTGACATAAGTGATGAATTTCTGTCTGTGATGTAAGTCTGAAAATGGGGTCGACCACAAGGTGAATGGTACCTATTTTTGTGTTTTTTGAGGAGGAATCTAATGAAAATAGTCATTTTATTCCTAAATCAAGCCTTCACCTTAATTCTAAACAAAGTTGTTAATAAATAGAGAAAGTACAATTTTCAGAGAAAATAGTCCCTTAGGTTGGTCTTAAGTATCAAAAATATGATAAATTACTGTATATCTTACAAAATTGTGCAAAGAATATATTTCATGTTACATTTCAAAAATTCTAAAATCCACTGAGATAAAGTGGATATAGGGTTAAATGTGAAATAAGAAGGAAAACCCTTTTTTTCATGAAATGTCACTAAAGTATGATAAACAATTATAAAAAGTTGTTATATTGGGATAGAATAAGATGATATCATCCTCTTCTAGTTTGGGCATGGGCCAAATTCACCAAACGTATTCCGCTATACCGTTTTGCCTTACATGTGTAGGAACTACTCTATTTTAAACACACATTTTATGTCTAATTGTTTATAAAATTACAATTTATCAATGTCCACAAGTCAGATTGTCACAAGAGTTGAAAACATCTCACTCTTTTATTTCATTTATCTGAAATTAATTCAACAAAAAATGTTTAATTCAATATATCTCATTGAAAAGGGTCAACTTATACTTTTCACAGAATAGACTTCCTGTGGAGCACTGCGGTAATTCGTGTTTCTAAAGGGTGCTACACCAACAGACAAGTTCTTCCAGGGCCACATACTCATTTCCAGATCCCAATTAAGAGTATTTAAAACTTGATGTTTTTATCGTGTAAAAATTCTCAACCTTTTTAAAAGTGGCACACATTGTTTAACATACTTGCCTAAAAGGGCATGAATAGATAGTTTTTGTACACTTCAAATTCATAATTACAATACACATTATATATCCTATGAATCACTGATTATGAATTTGAAAGTTTTTGCTTGTTTCAGAGTAAAGATTTCAATTTTTTAAGAAAATTAATTCAATACCAGAATCAATTTTACTTGCATGCTTTGAATCTCTGTAACAGGTAAATTAAAATTATAACATTCCTTGAAATTTCAGATCACACTTTCATTTCATTATCACAGTGGCTGTCAAAGTAAAGAGATTATTATGAACCTATGTTCTCTTGTTTTTCCAATTTAAGAGAAGCTTTATGTATTTTTAATTGCATTCACCCAAATGTCTTCATAAAATTGTTCTGAATACCTACTTTTTTTGCAAACTTGACAGAAGGGTAAAGTTTGGTAATAATTTGTGACAACTTAGCTTGCGAGATTAGGTTCATCTACTAAGAAATGTTAAAGGGATGTTGCCTCCAATTTTTATTACATCCTGCAAATAGCTTACATAGCATATTACAAGGTGGTTTTACTTTTGCCTTATGTCATGTATTGCCTTTTTAGGATGCAAGCTCAAAGTGAAAGTTACGTAATACATACAACATATTCTTATTAGCAACTGTTGTGCAAAAACTCACCATTAGGTCCAGCTCCCCTTACAATGCGTAACTGAGCAAAATGATATTATTTTGTAATTCATATGAGTGAATTTACTTACGTATCTTCAACTTACTTGAGTAGTCACTAGTTCTCTAAAATTGTATCTATATAAGAGCTGCAAATGCTGATGGCATTAAAAGGATAGCTAAGCACTCACCTTAAGGAGGTGTCGGATTAAGAAATTTTCTAGCAAGATTTTCACTTGTTTGTCTTTTCTCAAAATTAGAAGGCTAACAAAACTTTGAGGGCTCAGATACAGACGTGCCTGTGGGTAATTCAACACTGACATCATGAATTCATGCCAAAGCATTTTACATAATTCACAAAAGAAGGGTTTCATTGTGTGAACTGACTAAGAGTACTACAGGCATTATGTAAGTTTTTTAGGGTTCAAGGCATTTGCAATACTATTTACACAGCAAGAGCAAAACTGACTCAGAAATAATATTATCATGGATCACTATTCGAGTAGTGAGTAATAAGAAATGCCTTCCAGAGGTTCTGATTGAAAATCAAACAAGTTAATTAACTTAATTCTCTTAAAGAAGTAAAGAATGTAATAAGCCATCTTTATCTATGAATAATAATTTTAAGGTAAAAATCAATAAAAGATGGAAAAGTATTCTTTCAATACAATATTTTTATTTAAAAGAAGAAAAATACATATTTAAAATGTTCTTGAAAAGAACCCAAAAAGAATACTGCATATCAATGCAGAGCTCATCATTTAAATACACTATCTTAGTTTAATGTGCATATTTACACCATCCTTACCAGAATCCATTGCTCCTGGTATAACAATACACTGTAAATCAACTTTTTTAAAGTGATTAAAACATCCACTCCTTGTAAAAAGTCTCTTTGGAACTACACCCCCTCTCCATTCTTTCAGAGCCTTAAAAAATATAATCTCTCACATATTTGCTGAATAGTGAATTGGAATATGGAATGTTGTAATTAATTACACATCCAGTGCACTTAAAAATTTTTCCATTTTCTCCGATGTAAAGAAAAAATGTCAAATTCTCTGCTTAGAATCCTTGTAGACTGCATGCATTTGCCATTCTTGATCTCATTTAAATACTTTTCTTTCTTTTTCAATATGGTACAAACTGTCGATGAACTTAGTGAATATTTGGCACAAATATCTTTAACAGTACATCCTCTTTCATGACTGCTGATGACTTCATATTTTTTTTCCAAAGTAATTGGATTTCTTTTTCTCAGTCTAATAGTGTCTGAATTTTCAAAACTGCTTCTTTGTGGCTCGCTGAATGAAGAACAACCTCCTGGTAACAATGACAATTCATTCACAAAAAAGTTCCATGAACTACACTAGTGGTGCGCTTTCAATGAAAACACAGAGCAAGAAAATGTGTGTTCTTAGTTTAGAAATGGGAATTAGACACTTTTCATTACTTCTCCCAAAAATCAATATAGCTTTTCTGCTCCACTAAAGGAAATGTGCAAACACATTCCTTCACTTCTTCACTCTGAGCACCTCCCCATAACATACTCTGTTATGGTGTTCAGGTGATCACACTTTTGTATCAAGGTGTGGAAGAAAACATCATGATATTAAATTTCTTTGCCAGTATTTGTCTGAGATCAGAAAAGTCTTGTTAATCCAATCATTCAGTTGAATTTTCTCATCCATGAATTATAAAACATCTCCAAACTCCAAAATTCAGCTGTCAATTTGCAGTTACAGTCCAGTAAATAAATAGGTTTTTAAAAAATGCAACTCTATAACCTACAGCAAGAAATTTGTGAAGAGTTTTTATTACTAAACTACTGTCTATAAAAACAACTTTACGAGATGCTTAGGATGATGAAGACATTTTTAATATAAATAACACTCTTCAACATCAAAACTTGGAATGATGTGTTATGATTTCCCACAATTGAAAGCAAGAAGGAAAGGAAGAAGGCAGGGCATCCATCAATACACCAGAAAATATTTTTGAAGATAATTCTGCACTCATCTACAAAGAACTTATTACTAGGAGCACCAATGATGTGGATAATACAAACTAAGAATAATCTGGTATTTTAAGGCCTGGTAAAGACATGACTGTCAAAATTTGTTTCATGATACAAGACAATCATGCTGAACATTGAGATTTGTCTGTGAAGCAGTTTTTCACCTTGATGACAACGTACGAGCTCAAACATCTACCTTTTTAACCAGATTTGATTCCTTCAGATATATTTATTTTTCTCAAAGCAAAGTCTACCTGAAAAGGTAAAAACCTACATGGGCTGTTCTTTGAGCTGTATAGGTACTGAGAACTCAAGGATTTCCAGCAAGCAATACATTAACAATAGTCAATAATAAACTCTGAATATAAACTATGTACATATTTTGAGTAAAATACTTTTCTGTACAAATTAAAATTTTTGGATATCTATCACACCCAAGTCTGGCACAGGTTACTAGGCTATCACTAGAACATGCCGTGAATAAAATGATTGTACAATGATAGCATATTCTAATTAAGATAAGAGTAAACTCCTGGGCTCCCTCAATTTTTAGAACAACCTGAATGGAATGGAACAGAAATTATTTTTCTGGCAAAAATCTCTGTATCGTTACAAAATACAGATATTTTGAAAGCAAAGAAACGAGATATAAAAATGATGACACATCACAGCAAGAACCTTAAAAATTTTTAAACAAAAAACATCCATTGCAATTTAATTGTGTTAAGAATTAATTTTAGGCAAGAGGAAAATATAGTTCATGGAGATACTAAGAAATGAAATGAACCAAACAATTCTCTGAGATAATTATGATTTCAATATGGAGTGTTAAGATCTGACTGATCAATAGATGACAGTGTTGAAGACAGTTTTTAAAGTTTTGTCGTGTTATCTGTCCATTTTACCAAAGCTTCAAACTGAGTTTCCAGGGACAAAACTGTTATGAAAATTCAAATTCCCCAAATGCTTTTTAATGTTATAACATCAGCACCAGCGTCTGCCTGGAAACTTGCTGACGAGCGCCGGAAGCAATGTCCTGTATACATATTCTCGTCAGGCAGTTTTAAAAATTTTGCTATCATCATAGGCATCTTTCCAAAAGAATTTTTTCCTACAGGTTGGACAGAACATTTTTGGTTACGGTAACTAACAAAAAAATGCCTGTGTGTTGTAACATGTGGGCGTAATGCCATGTATTTTCTCACTATCTGCAGCAACTCAACTCCATTTTCTTTCTCAACAATAGTGAACAATCGATCCTTATTTGTTCTTGAGTCAGGAACTTTAACTACGAAAACAGAATCTCTGTCTTGCACATGATCAATGCTCATGTTGTATAATTCGTCCAAACGGCACCCACCAGCAACTCCCATTATCATTACAACCTGCAGAAGAAAGCCAATTTGAAGATACATCCAAGAGGAAACAAGTACAAAAGAACAGATCATTGGCAAAAACCTCACCTTCAATAACAAAAATTCTTCATCACTTGCTTCCTTTAAAAACTTATAGAATTCAAGCTTTGAAAATGTTTTAGATTTTTTTGGCGTGTGGCCTTCTCCCTGTCGCTTCAAAAATGTGAGCAATTTATAATATCTGTAAATATCAATATTAATTCAATCATCCACCATGTATTGTCAACCATGTTCCCCAGATAAATTCTAACATACTTACTTGGAGATATCAACATTTTCTTTAACTCTCAAAGTTGCCCTCAACATTGAATAATAACTCCAAAGCGACTTGTGAGATTGTGATTTACTATTAAAGTAAGAGAGTACAATCTCCTCTGAAGCACCACTCACTTCCCTATCATTCCTCCACTTGCAGAAGTTTCCATATTCCCTCTCGTACACGTGTTTTGATTTCTCAGGCAACAATTTTGTCTCTGCATACTCTGCTTCTTTCAAAATATCTGAAGAACAGATGTATCTTCATCATAATCTACCCAGTACATTGCAAATGCCAAATTTGAAATCTCTTCCACTTTTCTAGCAATCAACCAAGCACCTTTTTACTCTTTCAAGCCATAAATTCACAACCAACAGTCATGCCATAAGCCAGAGAGTCATTTTGCACATTAAATTACAATTGTGCATAGGACTTTCATATAACAGCATTTTTCACTATTATGTCCCTCTTGCTGTTGCATTTGGGCTTTTAAATTTTCTCTTTGGAATTAGAGCAACTGCTTTTCCTTAGAATTTAAATCATCTTTAAAAAAAAAAAAATATACTGTTAAAGACTTCACATTAATTTCTGTTTATTCTATTACAATCTCCATTATAACTTTTGTCAGAAATTAGTAACACTGAAATTTAATGACTAAATATTTTGGTATGAATAAAAGAAAGGTTATTCAGGTCACTAATCAAAACAATTTAAGCCATCTTCTGAACCAACATTTTTAATGTAGTCTAGCAAAAAATCCATTGTACACAGATTCAAATTGCTCATTCCAAGCACAGATTATTTTAACCCTAGAGTGTATACGTGGGTGCTTGAACTACCAGGCGCTTTTCTTTTCAGAGAATAAATACAGAATAATTGGTAGTAATGATGGATTGCAATGCTTAATTTGTAAACAAATGTTGAGAGTAATCAAGTGATGTAATTTCTTTTTTCTTCAGCTCTGGGAGATGCATTTTCTCCCACCCCATCGAGTAGGCTCACTCCCATGGCCAGCAGAGAAGCTCAGGGCCAAGGCAAGCCCAGTGGGTCGCTCCTTGGAGCAGCACTGCGTAAGGGTGCTAGTGCCGTAGTCCCAGTTATGCTGTTTGGGTTGTGATTTTTTCTCTCCCTCTTGGTATTCCATTCAAACATTTCCTCATATATTCATGCCATTGTTGCAAAAACTGTCTATTACTGTAATAGGTGTTTCCACAATTGAGTATGCTCCTACCCAACAAATTTCTGTAAGATTGCAAAAAAGACTTTTGTTCATCGCAATCAGGCTTGGTCAAGATATTACTTTGCCTTGATGTTCAAAAATTCATTCTAATCCTGTCAGCAATGCTCTCAGAAAATTACATAGCTGAACTAAGTGGCAAGCTTCAAGTCACATTTTGTAATGAAACCAAAAGAGATGCATACATTTGATCTGATCGTTCATTTCATCAACAACTCCAAGATTGCAGACCGAGATGATGTAATTTTAAAAGAAGTGAAAACTGTTCAAAGACATCTACGAAACTCGCATATCAGCTGTCAACACAACAGATCAAGCTTGCCAAATACGCTAAATTTAGGGCATCCCAGACAGAAAATGTCCAGGGCATCACCAGGTGGACCAACGTATCCCTCCCCCAACGAACCAAGTCTTTCCAGAACAGAGTTTGAAGCATTTCATGAGGCTCCGAGCCTCTCACTCAGGCAGCTCTGCATTAGATCGACCTTCACCAACATTCCACAAGAACTTCACAAAACAGGAGTGAAACCCTCTAACTTTACAAAGAGAATTTCAAGAAACAATAGAAAAAACTGTTGGTGTAGATAGGAAATCTGATGTTTCATACAAATGAAATTGGCTTACATGGAAGTTGAATTGTTTCTTAATTGTGCTTGTAAATACAAACAAATTTTTTCAATACCAATATTATTGCCTCAAAGTAATCGAAAGTATCCCCAACTGAAAATGGGTCTATTCAAATCTATTATACACACTTTATAATACATGTACATAAAAAAAATGAATGTGGGTGCTCGAACAGCCAGATATGGATTTGTAGAAGTTTTTTTTTTCACGTATGCGCTCTAGGGTTAATTGAAACAACGAGCCTATTGCAAAGCCAATCTGTATTCCGTTATATCTACACATAAAGACAAGTTTTGAAATTTTAATCTATATACAAATTTATATATTTGCTACTGTAACTGCAGATCAAAAATTAAATTTCCTGAAGTAATAATAAGCAAACGTAAAGGAAATGTATTATTTTCAGAAATGATATCCAAGCGTTATGTAATGACATTTTCGTAAAGTCATTTGAAATGGATCCCAGACTAACACTGACATACCCCTACAATAAAAAGTTGCATTTAAAAAATAAACCAAAAAGAGGTCTACTACTAGATATTTTCTTCCTTGTATTCTCAAAATAGTTCTAGATGTTGATATTTCATTCTCCCTATCAGAGCTAAGTAAGAATCTATAACAATATTTCCACATGCAGAAATAGTATACCAACTAAGAACTTTACGTATTTGGCTACTACGTCAATTACAAATAATTAAGATACATGAAAAGAACAGATTAAGGTTTTACTACAAAAAACAAATTCTCACCTGCATTACTCTGCTCGGCCATTAATGTTCCAGAGAATGAGTTATCCGACACTTCTTTCATACTTCCATGGGGAGATGAATACACTAGAAACAAAAATGTTAATTTACATCTTCAAAACTGTAAATTACTCAATCTCCAATTATATTATAAAAATTAAATCAGTAAAATGCATTTTCATTTTCAAATTAAATGAAAAATATAATATAATAATAGAAGAACTCATATATTATAACTTGCTGGTTTTACCGTATCCATAGTGGGTAAAGAAAAACGGTGGAATGAAAATCTTTTTTGTTTTTTACCAACACTTTTTGCTTAAAACTATACTAAACATTTTGCCACAGACAATATAAAATCTTTGCACAAAAAAATTTTGCATCAATTTATATTTCATATAACAAAATTACATCAATTCTATTAGGAAACATCATTATCATCGTCATCGCCATCACCATCACCACCACCACCACCACCCTCTGTTAAGGAGCGGTGCTCCTGTCCTTAGTGGGTAGTAGAGCAGTATTCCTTCATGCAGTGAACACAGTGTATGAAATATAGGTATGTTCACTCCCAGTCTAAAACATAAGCTAATGCGAGGCCAGTTCTCACAGTTCTTGCATATACGCACAGCGATCAAAGTGGGTATATTTTTGGCAAGATGACAGCTGATCTCTTTGTAGTAAAAACTTTATTCCAGTGTGAAGTAAATTTAGAAGTTTCCAAAGTGTGTAGAAAATGCTTCATTAAACCGTGTGATAGAAGTAGTGATTCATTAAACCGTGTGATAGAAGTAGTGATTCATTAAACCGTATGATAGATGCCACATCAAATAGCCTTGTTTTCTGTATCAAAGTGATAAGATAGTAAAAAGAAATAGGTTGAAGTTTTCCCCGCAAAAGAAGAAAATTAAAAGACAATGATTATATTTGGGTCAAGCATTTTAACAATGAAAACGTAATATGGTAAGTACATATTCTAATAATTCACCAAATACATCAGTTAATTAAGAAATAAATACACAAGCAGTGTAAAATCATATACAATAAATATTCTAAAATATAAACAACCAATGTAGTATTATTCAATACTTATACATCAATTTAAGTAAAAATTTCAGGAGTTAAATTGTGTAATCAAAGAATGTAAATGAACACTTTGCACTACATTTGTGCAAAGTTTGTTGAGTATGCAGGCAAAAAAACTGAAAATGGAAGCTAACCCAAACAGATTCACACGTGATGGTTTGATGTTGAGAATGTATTTCAAGCTGAACACAAGTTGGAATTATGTACTGATGGGACTGCTCTTCATACTGTAAAAGGAGAAAGGTCTTGTGCTGAAGTCCATAGGAATGGATCTTTTGTCATCATACTTTGTTTTGAATTCTTGTGTTGTTTGCGAACAGAGAGTTTCCTAGTTGGTTCCACAAATTGCTGTTGGTGAAGAATTTCTTTATCGGAATCAGACCAATCTAGATTTTGTAAATTTCATGTAACGACCCCAAAGATGTGTAGTGTTTGTTCTTCATTTAGACAAGAAAGTACTGAATGCACAAAGATGCCATCATAAATACCTAAACATATCGTGCGCACCGGACAAGCGAGAAACTAGCCTCAAACTGGCTTCTTCTTCATTTGTCCAAAAGGCAGCTAGTTAACATTCCTATATCATGTTAAAAATAAAAATGAAGGTTGGGGCATAAGTGAGACAACTATTTTTTTCTCTGTGAGAGTCTTCAAGAGTACAGAGATGAACACGAAATCAGTTGTTTTACAAGTGCCCGGCGGGATGGATGTAACACAAACAGTACTCCTACTCATCAAAACAACCAATCTCTGTAGAAGAAATGGGCAAAACTGTCACAAGGAATCAGCAGAGCCCGTGAAGTGGGCAGGAGAGTTTCACCAAGTACATGTAGCAGGCAGTACTGGGGTGGGAAGAATTGGGGCACTCACCATTTTCTCCAAGTGACTTTGACCTCATACCAAAGATAAAGGAGCCATTAGACGATAGGCACTTCGTATGACAGGACATTACACACACTGACAACAGACGACCAGATTCATGCATGGTGAGGAAAATGGTGAAGCAGACAGCTTGCCATATCATTGGAAGTGTATTGTTAGCATGGCAACTTTTAGGGCCTTAAGAACAGGTATGTAATGCTTGTGGAATATTGTAAGCTCATACTTACTGTACATATGTATGGAGCATGAAACCAGTCTTACCATTTCAAATACCTTAATAAATATCATAAGCACAATGTTGGAGTATTGTTAAATGGCCCGAAACTTGGTTCATTCCTGGTCCTTTCATTTGTACATTTCACAATTTCTACCTGCACTGCTTTTCTCACAACAAAAAAAGGAAGCAAGAAAATAGTTGCCATTCTGAAAGAATGAATTTCCTGACCTTCATATAACAATTAAAAATAAAACAAGGAGCATCACTACAAGTGTTAATCAACTTCTTAATTCCCAGATTTCTTTTAAATTCCCTGAATTCTTCAAGTTATGTTGACACCCTGAAAACAATTCCTTTGTATAAGCATTTTTCTATTTTTTGCTCCCAATAATTTAGTTAAATTTTCAGAAATATTTCCCACCAGTTTCATGTAATTTAAGTAAAACACACACACCACATACATATATCTATTAAATTAATTTTCAAATGCAAAGCATTACAATTTTTCCACAACAGAACCCAAAACCTACCTGAATTTTTCAAGTGTGTTGACACCCTGAATACAATTCCTTGGTACAAGCAATTTTCTTATGTATTTACAGAGTGCATTCTCCCTCTGTCTGCCTGCTAGGGTCAACTTTTCATAACTGCACTTACCTGAATTGTTACTTTCCTCATTGTTCCAGCTTTGTAATGCGTCATCCACTTCATCATCACTACCCAAAATTGATATTTCTTCACAGACTTCAGTTTTTGGCTCAACTAAACACTCACTCTCAGGTAACATAACTTCAGATATGGGTTCTAATTTAGTTTCACCAACACAATCCATTTGTTCTTCGGTAAAAGAAGGAATTTTTTCATTAGATTCCTCATGCGTTCTAACTGAGTGACTGGGAGCACTGTATGTCTTTTCAAAAGTTGAAGAACTGGCAGATGTGGAACACGATGGAAGATCAGGAATTCTTTCACAGCCTCTGCTGATTATTTGAACACTGGTAAGTGATTCAGCTGCATGTTTAACATCTGAATAGTTGCGCCTCATTCGTTTCAGGGAAGGAGATGAATCTCTGCCATCCTTTACACATTGGCTGACAGATGCTCTATCAACCCCTTCTGAAAACTATAACACACACTTGGAAATGTGCAAGTACTGAGATGAAATAATTTAATAATAATAAATATATTAACATCTGTTGTATTTTATTGTAATGGTTTCTTGACCTTAATAAACAGACTAACTTTTCATAACAATTTATTTATAGTTTTGCAATTAATGTTTTGATTCTATTTGGGGTATTTTTCAAAAAATCTAAAAAATATAATGAAAGTTATATTCAAATGATTGAGAATTATCGCTGGTGAATGTCCTGGGAAGATTCATGCATCATTTTAGGTATAATGCTGTTCGGTCACCATATTCACTTTTCATATGTTGTAAGAAGCCATTAGTCAGAATGTGCTGGTATGGTCAAAACGTCAATTGTATAACATTAAATAAATTATCAAATTAGTTTACAGGATTGGTCAATATGGATAAAGAAACAATTAGTTATACCAACGTTTTGAAATATTTAATTTCTTCATCAGGGCTAGAGTACAAAGACATCACAATTTCGTGATTTCTACAATGGTCAATAAATAAATTGTTATTAAATATTACAGAGCAGTGGCGGCTGGTACTATTAATTAATGAGGGGGCTGCATACAAAAATAAAAAGTGAATTGAGAAATGTTCATTACCGGTGTATGGCTATCGCGAGCATTTACTTTGCACTTCTTGAAGCGTTAAGTTTCTAAATTTCACAGTTTTTTTACATATTGAAATGAATTACTATTCGTATCCATTCTAAACATGAACTAGTGTTGCTAAAACACTTTCTTACTTCTATTTTCTCGCCTGTACTTTCAGGCAAAATTATGCATAAAGTACTCAAAGATTAAAAAAAGGTACTAGATCTTATTTCATAATCTATCTTTAAGGAACAGATTTCAGTAATGAAAAAAAATCTCTTCATCAAGATTTTAGCTTTAGGAAGATATGCCCTTCACACTATCATCCAATAATGAAATTTAATCAAAAACCTCAAAGCCATTAATTTTTAAATTTTGAGAATGTCCCAGGAACTTTATGTGAAGTACCCTCAAAAATAAAATATTAGTTTCAAATTCAAGGGTCCATGTCATAAGCTAGATCAATGGGGATTATCAATTATGGAGAAAATCGGATGAACGGTTTAGGCGCTGGTGTTGTTCACAGACGGCTAGATAGGCGTTGCAGTCATTGCTGTTTTGCCGTAGGTTTCAAGGACCCACAAAACAAGGATTCTGTCTACACCATGTGCAAGATGATTTTCATCCCTAAATTTAGCAACTGAATTTATCCATGTTTTTGTTATCACAGTAATAAGCCTCTTTGACGAAAATTCACTGTTATTTTGCGCTACATTAAATCATTTTTACTCTACTCTGTAACGAGGAAGTAAAGAAATCCTAAGAAATCCCGTGGCACACTCGTGACCCTGGACATCCTGTAACTCCTTCCTCCCATAACCTAGGCTAGAGGGCGAAAAACAACACCAAACGACAAAGATGTATATACAACTGACTTCCTATTGACCCACAATGATCCCAAGAAGGACCCCATTACAATATTCCTTTCCCCTCCTACATCCCATCCCATTCCTCTTCTACATCCTTTCCCTATCCTCCAGTCCCCTAAGTAACAACCTGACACTTCTTTACCCAGACTCTCAACCCTGTCCCTGTATGGGGGGGAGAGGTCGCAACACACCAGTAGACCACCCGACAAAAATCTACATTGACAAAGAGTCTCATTTAAGACCAGGCAAACCATTAAAACACACCCTGGTTTCTGTTCCGTTTTGGTCAGGGAGGGAAAGGGAATTGCAGCAGAACACGGCAGAAGCTTTTCACAACTTACACATGCACCGGCAGTGGGCTATATTGGTCATGTAATTGAATGGAATTGTATTCGACATATTTTATTATAATATCAAAGAAAATTGTGGAAAGGACGGGGGGGGGGGGGGCTGCAGCTCTGCAGCCCACTCCCAAGCAGCTGCCTTAGAGTCTGTTTATTAAGGTTAAGAAACCATTACAATAAACATTATAGAAATTTTATAATTAAAACATAAGATTTAAGTACTGCTTCCGTACATTTCTTTTCTGACCGCCTCCTAAACCTTTAATCTGCAAGCACTCAGCGGCAGATGTGAAATCACCTAGTCGCTCTCCAGGTATTTGCACTCTCCCTCGATATATGAAGTCGATTAAGGCTTTAAGATCTTGGAATTTTACATCTTTCAAAACAACAATAGGGTTTTTCTCATTCTCCTGAGTAAACAACATCTAGAAAAGAAATTTGAAGAATGAATATCACACAAAATTAAAGAAAACAACAACAACAACAACAACAACAACAAACAAACAAACAAACAAACAAACAAACAAACTTTCGGCGACATTTTTTAAACAAGATATGATAGAGGTTGGACTTATTAGATTAAAAAAATTAATAAAATTCAGTAAATGAATTTATCCTGCAGGATTTTAACCCTTCGACTCTTTTTCTTTTACATTCCATGGATTCTGTTCGGGGTCACATTTGGCCTTGAGCATTTTACACAATAGTTCACAAGCATTTGATGCATGGAGGTTATTTGGAATTATTAATTCAGAAAGTGATGCTATGTATTTGTTTTTAGATAAATACTCCAAATTATCGCTCTGAAACTGCAACATAATACCACAGAAGGGAAATGGACATGTATTACAAATTTTTCTTTTGTAATTTAGACATCAAATATGGCATTTCTGTCTCCAACCACATACAAATCAAAATATTTCCAACAATGAAACAACAACATAAAAAACTGTTAAATCAACATCACATGTAAAATTGGAAATAAATAGCATATCTGAAAGGAAAAGTTCATGTTAACAAGATTCAGTGAGTTGCAATACCTTATTCGCCCCTGGGGCCAAAAAAAACAACCCAAACAGAGTCTAAGGGTTAGACAAATATAATAATGTTGTACCTCGAAATATGGGCTACATGCTGACAACACAACTTTGTGGGCTTTCAAATACTGTCCCTCAGCAGCAATAGTACAGTCCACTAGTGTGCTATTTTCTAACAGCTTCTCAAAAACTCCTATGAGAGTTTTATGATGTTCATCCCAACTCAGGCACAATTCTTCTGCACTCATCTTGAAACCACCTAGAACATGAAATAGTGAAATGGGTTAGCAATTTTAATTTCATCTTCAGGGGAGACAATTTTCCTCGATCCTAAAACTAGAGGATTGATTAATTAGATTTAATTGAAATCCTGGCATCCTCATCCAAATAAATGTAGAACCTTTTCATGCATTTCAGATTTTTAAAGATTACTTTTGGATATTTAGGAATTTTGGATATTTGGATATTTAAAGTTGTTTTTTTAAAGATTTAAGAATTAATCTTGAATGTTGAGAAAGTTCACAATTATTACAAAACTAATGGTTTCCAGAATACAATTTCTGTGAGAAGATAATACATGATTGTTGGTGAAAAAGAAAAAAGTAGAAATTTTTTTTACAGAACAAACAGTAATGAACATAGAACCTCTAAAAATTTGTCATGACATCTCTTGAAAATATGTTAGACTACTTATTTAAAGTCATCCAGGAGAAAAAAATGTCGATGATATAATCACTAGAAACAAAAGTAAAAATAACATTTTTAACCCATTACATCTACTCTTTTCATAATACACTCTTGATTTGTATTATCACACTGTCATTCCATTGTTTTCTAGTTAAGAACAATATTATATTATATTTACGGATATATGTTAGATATCATTGTTTGTTTGTTTGTTTTAAATAATATGAACTTTTCACTCTTTTCTTTGAGTTAAAATGAAACAAATGCAGTTCTGTAGAAAGTTAAATTACAGAACACGAAGTTGTATTTAAATATGTTCAAAACACACAGAAATTTTAAAAGATCTAACCATCCGTTTAATTAATAAAATGCACACAAGCAAATTTTAACACTTCTTGAACATCTGAAACCTACATAACTATGGATTATTATAGATCACAGAAAAAAATATGATACATATTATTTTATAATCATATATTTCTCATTATATATTATACAGTTGGATAATATTTTTTATTATTATAAAAAATATAAAAGTTTTCATAAATGAATAAAAATTAATAAAATTCAACTGAACTATAACATTAAACCAAATATGAATGAAATATTTTATATTTCAGTCACATTACTTAAATACCAAGTAGTGTGCATAAACATCACAAAAAATTGTTTCCAATGGATTATTTTAAAAATAATTATTTTCTATTAATTTCCTTAAGAACAGTGCACACCAACTTTTGATCCCTTTATAAAATCCTATATCCACAATGTATATATTAAAAATTCTATTTAAATAATAAAGAATCTAGTCATTTCTGGAACCGAAAGCAAATGAAATGTTTCCGTCTGTTTTCAAGCTTCATAAATTTTTGCACCTTGTTGAGCAAGATTCACATTTTAGGGAAAGAGTGGCAGCATTAGACGATCATACATCTAAAAGATGATAATTATCTTGTGTTATATTGAGCAGAAAAGGAGGCTACATTCATTTTAACCCTTCCAAATTTGGGCCAAGAATTCTTGTAGAAACTAAACAAATGTTAAATTATGCACTTTGGAAATATTTAAAACTGTTTGGAGTCTTTTCAAAATCCAAAACAAATATTTTATTAAAAGACACTGGAATGTTATTTAAAATTGTTTGATATTTTTTGAATTGCCCTAGTACAGCATTTTATAAGATAATAAAACTCTAACATTCGACATTCTATTTTATACAGTGCTCCTCTTTACTACATACATTTTTGTCAATGCTGTACATTTTAAGTAAAAACTCCTCATTAGGGCTTTTGACAGCTGTGCACGGAAATTAAAGACAATCTGGACAATACACACTAGAAGAATTTCACATTTTAATGATTAATAAGCTACTGAATGTTACTAAAATATCTCTAATTGCTTGTGCACGATAATTATTTTTTAACTTGTCTCCTGGACACTTTGGCATCGGTATAGAAAAAATTATGCAACGAATAACAATTACTCAACACGTAAAGGAAGGTAACTTATTGGGTCATTCGTAGCTCGGGAACTGGTAATATCATCCTCTCAGAGACTAAGTATCTATTTAACAGCTTTTATTATAAATTATTATTATCTGTGATAGAAAACTATTTCTATAAGCAAGAAGCAATGATGTAATTTAAACGATAAGTTTTTTTAATAACTTTTCATAAATAAATTATTTAATATATCAGCTTTGATCCTACCCACTTTAAATTTTATAATGTAGATTATTAAAATTATTATCGGTATAATTTTGATTATGTAAGCAAATTGTATGAAACCAGGATGTTACCTCTCAATGATAAATACACTGTATTATTAATATGCTGAATTGCAGGAAGATACCGGGAGATAAAATCCAAAATGGAACGATAATATCAGTGGTAGAATTTTGATTTAATCCATGAACATTAGGAAAACTGGGAATTACTGTTTCATAAGATCTGAAATAAAAAAACGCATATCCTACATTACTAAAAAATGTAACAAGCCATCTCCATTTTGAGAAAAACTTTCAGAACAAATTATACATAATAAAATCTAAATAATAATAATAATAATAATAATAATAATAATAATAATAATAATAATGATAACAGCATCAATAGTAATTTGTAACTTATTTTGAACATTTAAGTACTGTATACATCATGTACACTTCCTTCTGAGACAATGTCAAAAAAAACTATTTTATTCAGATACAATGTGGAAAAGCCCTAATTAATCATGTTTTCATGTCTCCCAATAGTTGAATTTGATACAGAAGAACTTGAATAAGACGTCATTGAAAAAATGTGATGCTGTTGTTGTTGTTTTTATAAAACTAAAATACACAATGGTATGATTTAATTTGGGTCAGTTTTTATTTCCAAACAAACACCTTTATATTCCAATTAAATATTTAGCCAGTATTTAAATGGTAAACTATATCTTAATTATTATAAATATTTAATTTTGAATATTAAATTTTAATGAAATGTTTTATTTAAAATAAAATTTTAGCAATATTTTTTTATGTTCATTAAAATAATATTATAGTGTAAATATCATACTATGGGTCACTTTTTCAACAACCTAATACTATTGCAATCTTTCGTATCTCGATATCTGAGTACAAGTTACAAGCTACTTAGTTTTCAAATGTTCTCTGTGGTTAAGTGCTGCACGTTAATTGTAGCTATGCATTAACTAATTAACTTGTGAATTTTATTATTTAAAGAGGTAGTGATAAAAAAATTAAAAATTTTAATTAAATACTTCAAATAATTAAAGTAATAATTTGAAAATTAAAGAAAAAAGATAATGGACTTAAATTATTGTATCCTATTTCTAAAATTTGTTAATAAGGTATCATTCCAAATAGGGTACAGAATAAAGTATAATAATAAGGCATCTAAATCACCAACAGATTTTAATAATGTTTAGCATCTTAAGGTCTCTAAAACACGAAAAGGAGCTCTTAATAATAATAATAAAAAAATATATATGAAATTTATTATTAATGATGTAAAAACCTCTATGACGATATTCCCTATATTGCTTTTAAAAAAAATCTCAAAAACATGAATGGTATTGTGAATAATGACATTCAATCCCAGAATATGAGTCAATCTTACTACAATAGATCCTATGGCTTTAATATTACTCAAGCACACTGAATTTAATTATTGTGTTCTAATTTCAGGTTCACCAGAGGAAATAGCTCAGAATTAAATATAATTCATTAGTATTGTTTACATTCTTATGATTTTGGCAATATTTTTACACACTACAAAATACTTTAACCATTTGTTAAATATATAATGCATGTCAATAAACATTGTTAGCATTATTTAGCTGCCAAGTAACATTTTATTCACTCTTTTACCTGAAAGTTTTGACCCACTTACCTCTCAGAAACAGATGATTTTCAACACTAACCAAACTTTTTCACTTGTCAATACAAGGACACAAATGTATGTTGATTTGAAAATCAAGGAATCTAATATTCAATTATTAGGTTACTCAAATATTAAAATTATATGTCTTCCCAAGAAGTTATGAACATACAAATAAAAGCACACTATCTCTAAAACATTTAAACATCCAACACCACTATTCGAAAAGCAGTTTGCGGTTATGACCCCAATATTTTAAGGGCATGGCAATTTCTAAAACGAGCAACAACCAACTGAACTGCAGGAAGAACACCATGAAAATCACATTTAATACCTAAAATACGCGCCTGTCAGATCGAAGAACAAGTATTAAATAATTCCCGATGTTGCGTTGTCTCAACTTTTTTGTTGATAACCCTTACAGCGTGACCAACATTTCAAGACTTCGCTCTTCTACAAAAATATAATTATCAAATCAAGTTATACGAAATTCGCTTCCTTTTGTTTATTTTCTCGTACCTCCCTTTTAATGTAGCTTGTTCCTTCTGAGCCTTCCCCCGCAATCCATAAAGAAAAAGTAACAGCTTTTGAGAGTTGGAGAAAGAAGTTTTCTGTTTTCAACAGTTGTTCGATCATCAATTCAAATATGGGGCATTATTTCATTCCGCGCTTATTAGACAAAACATCATTAAATCCTTCATAAACAACACGTGTGTGAGTGAATTGTTTCCGTAAAACACAAATGGCTTTCGTTTACTACGATAGTTACGAGCTACAGAGACCACATTGACTGCGAACTATACACAAATTGCAGAGAATTGCAACCGATTCAAGTGGTTCAGGCATATTTTTCCATCATCAATATAGTAGTCGTAAATTAAAAATAAAACTAATGGGCAACGTTTTCAATCATCTTTTCTTTACAATAAAATCGTGAAATAGCTCTACCGGTTATGGAAACAAGTTAATTTGGTTGCATCAAGAACATAATTCGTAACAGCTAACTTCGCAGTTTTCTACTAAAGTTATTTTCGACGACCGGGAGTAAGGTCCGCCACACGCAGCACGGAGTAATGTTGGATTGATTGATTAGTGTTTCCAGGCGCGGTAATTGCTCTGGTCGATAGTTCCATAGTACGTGATGTTGATGTTGTAACCCGAGAGGTAGCGTGAGATCTGGCATCGACCTACAAGTAGGCTTGCAAAGTTTTCCTCTTCAGGTGTCTCGACTAGCAAGGCACGGCCCCCGACAGGTCTCCCGACATACTTGATAAAGCAGAGCGTGTATATTTCTTTTTCTTTATAGTGGCCGAGGACAATAGTCATTGTTACACATTTCCAGCCTTATAACATGAATCTTTTTAACAGTGGTAAGTACATTTCTGAGGCCACAAGACCCGTTGAAAAGGACGTTCGCGAGTTAATAAAAAAATTCATTTTATAAGGCAGGAGGTGTAAAAAGGACCTAATGTCCTCGGCCACTTTAGAAAAATGGAAGTATAAGAGAGTGAAGACAAGCATAAGGAAGAAACGATCGCGCGAGGTCCGTGGTCCGTTTCTTAAAGCAGTGCGCGCTTTAGACGTGTTGGCCGACGACCGTCTTCAAAAGAGTCCATGCATTTCTAGATCTACAGTCTTTATTTTACCTCGCGCTCCACGTCAAGGAGCATATTCTCTTATTGTGATAATTTGGCAAGAGCATATATGTGCCCTCAGCCAAGACCGACGTGGTTGACCAGTCGGCACGGTATAGGAGGCGAAAATCAGAGCATACACCACAACTTTGTATTGTAGCTGTAGAAACCTGTTTCTGTTTTCCCCATTCGGATCTCATGACTACAGCCCCAGCGGTTTCTCGTGATTGTTTTCCGTGTGCGAAACAGCAACTTTTTTCAGTGTGCGAAACGCTTGTAACGATTCGCAATTGTCTTTCGTCTGCGAACGTGCCGAACTTGAAACAACGAAATTGACGACGTCTTTGTTTATTATTTACAAACAATAGTGATACGACACTGAGGTGCTGTAGAGACAAAGGTGTTTCTTGTTATTTGAGATTTAATTTATATTCCTTGACTTGACGCTTTGCATTTCGCTTACGGCGAGTTAAAAAAATAGAATACACACACGGGCGCGAGGTGATTCCCGCACTCGTCTCTTTGTCGTCCTCGCTTCGCTCCGACAACATACTTGACTCGCGCGTGAATCACTTATTTCGCGCCCTTGTTACGTAAAGTAGAATTCGTGCCTGCAGATTTTAGGTAAAATAAATGCCCGAGCTTCCGGCTCTACTAATGACGACCAGGTACGCGTCTCTCCGGCCGGATTCCTTTGGGCTGAGCCATCCAACACCGTCTCGGGGGGAGGGGGGGGGGCAGTGTTCGCTGAGCGCGAAAGGGCACGCTGGGCTGGGCTGGGCAGGGCCAAGAGCGAGCGAACAAAACGACTGTTTTGAACAGTGTGCTGTAGAGACAAAGCTGTGATATTGAGGATGAGAGAAGTTATGACTGATTTATAGATTTTGCTATGAGCGCAACTAGCTTGCTCTGGATTGAAGCCTAAAGTTCAGCGCAGCAATATTCGCTCCAACAGGCCGATTAGATTTGGACTGTGCTTGAGTGCGTTAAAATTATTGTTAAGGATTCCGATGCGCCGACTACGTAAGTGCTCTGTTTATTCTGTAGGGATTGCTGGTGACTGGGCTTCTTTTTCATCTACTGGTGAAATTACTGACTTGGTATTTACTCTTCTGGCAAGTGGTTTACTGTACGATTTGGATTGTGCTATTTTTGTAAATCTGAGAGCCACAGACCGGCGCGGACAGTTCCTGAACGGACAGCGGCGGCATCCGCGGGACCGTTCACACCGGAGCGCCAATTAGGACTCCAGTTGAAGTTTTCCGCATCCGATAAGCAAAACGCGTCGCATCTATTCACGCACGAGATTGAAAATGCCAATACTCGTAGAGCGTTTTTTGAGCACATGCGGCACGGTGTTCATACCTTCTTTATCTACAACTTTCCATCAAATTGTTATCTGTTTAGGAAACGAAGAAAAGCAGTCCTTTATTTTGAACTAGAAAGGAAAAAGTACGGACAATTTCAAACCTTGATGCCACAGGGGATGAGAAATGCTTTTATATTTACTAGAATGACCAGTAATTGTAAATGACATTACAAAACTGTACAAAATTTTGAGGAGATAAAAAATTAAAACATCTAAGTTAAATGTTATTTAAAATTAATGAACACGATTAGCAGTACTTGTTCTGACCGTTCAGTCGCGTGAGATTCACTGGCGAGCTGAAATATTCGATATCTGACGCATCCCTGCCTTGGCTTCCACAGCGAACTCGAGCGGCCGAGTGCAGCGCGAAGGCAAAGGAGCTCGGCCCAGAGGGGAGCGAAGACTCCTGAAGGCGGGCGATCTTCCACGAAACTCGAGCGGCAGCGGCCGAATTGCGAACGACTGCGTTTCAAGCGCGGCGAATCCGCTGCCGTGCAGATCTGACCGTGCTCGTAGGGCAACAGCAGACGCTAACTTCCGCTGCGGCCATTCCGCGCCGGTCTGTGGAAGCCTTTATTGTTGGTACTCCAAACTTTCTACTTTTTTCGTACATTTCAGATTTTTTAACTGCAACGAAACAAAAATTATTATTTAAAGAAAGTCGTTTACGCGCGCAAGTTTTCTCGCTCCCGAAATACCTACCTACTTCTTTCCTAACGTTAATTGAATTAAACAATAAATGATTGCCTTGAGAGTTTTTTGCTAATGTTAATCAAAACTGTTCGTTTTTGTGTAATAAAAATTAATTTGCATCGAAAAACAGATATAAAAGTCGTCGTCAAAATAATCACCCTCCCCGTTCCTCTTGCATTTAGTGAAAAACGAGGTCTCAAGAAAACGTGGGCGAACATAGCCAGTGTGGCAAAAAATTTCTAACCCGCGGCTGGCTGATGTCTCATTAGGTATTGGACGTAGCAAATGCGTCATCTGCCACAAGTGTGTGTGGGACGAGTTCTCAGGTAATGCTTCCTTTCTAGAAACATCAGCATTGTTGCCTTCATAATCTTTTTGAAGTGAGGTGAACTTGAAAACACCTCCACTGCAAATCCAAACCTCACATCCAACAAATTGTAGTTGGTGTTTGCAACACCAACCAACACAATGCTGAAGGTGCCTTTGTGCCACAATTTTTTCAAAAAATGTACTTATTTTATGTCCCATCAACTACAAAAGATGTCACTACTAACCTTTTGTTCCATTATCATTATCCTTGAAATTCTGATCAGGATCTTTGGAGTTTTTGGGCATATTAGTAAAAGGTTCCAAGGCATATGGCTAGAAGCGATAGAAAATAATCAAATGTTTGATGTTAATGAAGTGGAAGAGATGCAATACAAATTTTTTGTGACTATTTGAAACAATTATTGGCTTATTAAGTTGAATGGTAATTATTGAATTCAATAAATGTCCAAAGTCTGTACGTTGTTTCTTCGAAATTAAATAGTCTGAGTATTTCATCCTGCTGCTTATTGGAAATGTTTCTCTTTAAACTTCTGAAACCTCAATGGTTAAAATCAATTATGTTATTTATATTTTATTTAAAAATCAAGAATTTCAATTGTGAACAAACTTGCTTATTGTTTCTACATATTAGGTAACAAGGGGACATGAATCCTGAATGAAAAGAAAGAAGACACCTGTTTTGGTATTATATTTAATCCACAAAACTAATCCAGTAAAATATAAACATGTCATCAATGATTAAATGTATGAACACATGATTAGTACTGCACTGATTAAGATCCCAATTCAATTGCACAATATTAATTGCACTCTATTAGGAGTAATTTCAAGAACAGGCTCATCAGTCATAACATATCACTATTTGGATCCACTTCCATATCTATCTAGCATTGTTTAATAATGAAGAACTCTTAATACATGGGTCCAATTACTCATATCAATTAAAACAAATATATTATTTGCAAGACCCCAAAATATCAAGTAGCCAATACATTTACTTAAAACAACAAACATTAAATCAACACTCACAAATATACAATCACAGTTATGAAATATATTTAAATAAGATGAACATTTAAATAGAATATTAAGTAGAACCTTCACTTCTATCAACAATTCCCCAGGTCTATGTAGGAACAGTGAGAACAGTTAAAAATACAACCTAAAATATAGTAAGATCTTTCCAGATAATATCACAAGTACAGTATAATTCTTGCATCAACAATAAAAAAGTTACACATTCACTTTAATTTAATTAATTCATCGTTGATAAATTTTTACTATTAACTGGTACATGGAGCACAACACATTTATCTTATCTTAACCATAAAGTGCATTTGCAAGTCAGCAAAAATATAATTGATGTGAAATATTAAACAAAAATATTAAATATATACATTAACAATGTCACTTTATTGTCTTACATGAGGGTTTTTTGATAAGTCCAAACAAAACCAATATTTATTTGCATATATACTCATAATTATTTCTGTTTTGGTTTTTCTATGCAGTAAATTCCAACCTAGTTCTCTGCCATTGAAACTCAGTCCCTGCTCTAACAGGTTGCATTGTTAAATTGGTATTGGAAAGTATGTACTAGACCAACTGGATTGTCCAACTGGTGGCTGCGCTGCTATTTACAGTGGACCGCGAAAGGTTATTAATGAAAAGTGAAAATCCCTTGCATTCATGTCAGGCAGGAAGATTGTGTTTCTAGTGTACACGCCCCGTTGGGGTCTACACCCTCTTCATGGAAAAATTGGTTTAGTTTAGATTTAAAAACTTCTTCCCAGTAAATTCAGAAATTCAAAATGATCCAGTGTTACTCTGCATTATGCATGGTATGGCCAGATATCACACATGATTCCACCCTCCCCCATTTCAGAGAAGCTGGGCAAACTGCTAAGATCAACCATATGGCAAAGTCAGGAATAGATCACCCAAGTAATGTAAATGTGGCCTACAATCATATTGAAAGTTTTAGTTGTGGCCCTTGAGACCTTGGAGTTGGAAACCCCTGTGCCAGGCTGACAGGAGCTCCAATAACACGATGATTGAGTAGTCGAGCTTAGTGTATCATCCACAATAGGGATACCTAGCCACAGAGAGATGGAGTTGGATGAAAAGACAGAATGCAATTCACCATCACACAAAACAAATACTGTACTTCGGCAGGTTCATTTCATTATAGTGGATTTATAAAAGGTTTACAGTAGTGTACCATTGATAAAAAATTATGAGAAGATTTTAAAGATTTCAAAATTAATAAATGGTTGATGTTGACAATAATAAATACATATTTATGATTCCTAAGACGAAAATAGGAAGAGAATGTCCGGAAAATATTTTTATTACAAAAGATTGTGACAAAGTTTGTCACCAAACCTCTTCAACATATATTTACAAAAATCTTTTGAGAAAACGTTCTGGAACTCCAGTAATGAAAGGGTTGTGATGTTACCCCCCCCCCCAAAAGAAGATAAAATAAAAGTGCAAGAAAAGAATTTAGAAGTTTTGAGTATTTGGTTGACTTGATAGAAAAAAAGGTAAGGGTAAACTAATCAGGGAAGATTGGTTATATTGATGAGATGATTGGTTAACTCATATACAGTAAAACCTGTCTAAGCCAGAATTGTTTGGGTCCAACATTTTCTCCCACCTTTTGCAGATTTCTGGCTTGCTAAATGTTTTTCATTTAAAACTGGCAATTTAGAAAATACAATCATTCAAAGATGGAATAAGTTGTACGAGTCTCACCTAAAAATAACATTCCAAGAGAATGAAGATGTCCTGGGAGAGACATAGAAAATGATATACACAAACGCAGCACAAAGTCTAATGAAGCAAAGAGCACCATAAAAAGTAATAGAAATATTCTATTCATTTTATAACAATAGTTGTAGGAACGAATGAAAGATTTAGGCTTTGAATATTCGACTAGGTCCTCATGAATATAGTGGCAACCACCTATAAAAAATTTCTTTTAAACACACACTAGTGATTTTGTCTTTGTTATTTAGATGTCATACACTTGAGTTTTCCTAACTTTAAATTTCTTTACCAAAACCTAGACTGTAGTGTTGTTTTGTTCGTGTTCTTGAATCAGTCTAATTTTCTCACAATGTTTGCTTCCTAAATTTGCCTCCTGAGATTATAAACACTTGATTAACACAATACCTGTAACTTGTCAAACTGGACAATAATAAACGTTCAGAAGTGCTAAATCCAAATCACGCATCAAAATTGTGTAAGGATTGCTCTTCCAGTGAACTTTGCAATGGAAAATAGTCCGTTCTGATAATTTTTTCCGGTGAAGGCATGTTCCACCTTATCCAGGTTCTGCGTTAGACAGGTTTTACTGTATTAAGAGCTCAAAATATATCCACAGAAATAAATGTTGAAAGTCCTATCATTATGAAAAACATCCTGTCTATTGTAAACCAAATTACAAAGGAATCCTAAGCTTAATACTTAGGAAAACAAAAATAAAAATTCATATAATAAAGATGACAGCTAATATGAACACTGTCAAGAAAAGTACAGATGGTTCTGTAATTGGTGAAAATAATTACTATAGCAAGTCTATAAGCAAAGAGAAATTGAATAAAGACTTCATTGATCATTGGAATATCCTCATAGAAATACTGTAAGTTTATAAGATAATTACATAAAAACTTGGCTGAATACTATGAAGAAGAGGCACTGAAGGTCGATTATAAATCAGTCTACCAACTTTAAAGTTTGATTATTTCCAAGAGTATTTCATATTTATATTCACAAGAGTATTTTCATTTTACATGCTGATGGTGGTAATGATCAGCATTGTTGGTAGACATGTATTTGGAGAACAAACTAGAAATGATGTTATGCACTACTGAATTTCATAAGTTGGTAAGAAAATTTATTTTGACACAGAGTACTGTAAACATGCAATTTCTAAAGTGTTTTTAGGCGCAAAATCAATCAAAATAGCATGAAAAATATGCTACTTGTTTCTAAATTTCAGTTTTGGGTGGTGCTCTGTTGCGTAGGCTTCAAACCTGGACTTGTAAAGTAACATTTTCTGTTCTTGAAATGTTCATCCAGGTGTTGTTTTTGGCTTGAGTGATTAGTGCCAGTAAGCTGGAGGTGCCAATTAAAAAAAGGTAATAATAATAACAATAATAATAATAATAATAATAATAATAATAATAATAATAATAAAAGTCTAAATAATAAAAAGACATTACTCTATTTACAAAGACAAAGTTGACAAAGTGCCCTTTCAATATATGTACAAAATAAACTTTAAAATTATTTAAGAATAGTCCTGTCACATGGTGCTCAAAAGTTCGCGGTCCATGAAAAAATTCCATAAGTATTTTTTTCTCCCGTTCAGTATGTTTTTTGGGATGCTGAATTGGAATTTTGTTTGCCACCTCAATCAAGGTCGACTTCTGAGAAAAAACTGCAAAAGAACTAAAAATGTGGCCCTTAATTTTTCGCTTGTATCTCAAAAAGTACATTTTGTCGAAGCAGTTAGATGCATATTTCTCCGTTTTGACCAGAGGGCCAAAAAAAAATCACTGTTTTTCAGCGCGCTGAAGCGCCTAAATAGTTTTTCACAAAATTAAAATGTATATATGGATTTCGTAGGAAATTGTGTTATCTTTAATTTCGTAGATAGCGGCCCTAGTGGCGGAGGGGCGTGTGCGCGGCGGCGTGGTGGCGCGCGAGGGCGGCGGCGAGCGCGAAGTGGCGCGGGCAGCGCTCGCACTGGTGGCGCTGGTGCAGGCGCACGTGCGCGCGCAGGCGCTTGGCGGTGCTGTAGGCCTTGCCGCACACGGGGCACCGCAGGGACTGCAGGGCGGCGGCCGGGCTGGTGCGGGGGCGCGGCCGCTTGGCGCGCGGGGGGCGGTCGGGGGTAGGGCTGTCGTGGGCGCGGGCGGCGGGCGCGGCTGCTTGGCGGCGCCGGGGGCGCGGGCGCGGGCGGCGGGGGCGGGCGCGGCGCGGGCGCGCGGGTGGGAGCGCGGCGAGTGGCGTGCGCCGTGGGCGAGCGTGTGGGCGGCGCAGGCGCGGCGCGGCGAAGACGCGCCGCAGCGCGCGCGGAGCGAAGGGCCTGTCGCGGCGGTGCGCCGCCACGGTGTCTGCCGCGAGCCATGCGGTGCGGACGACGCCCCCGAAGATGACGCACATGTAGCCCGACGGCGGGGCAGGCGGCCTGCGAGGGCTGCGAGGGCTGCGGCGGCGGCGGCTGCGCGGCTCGTCCAGCACGCGGAAGGCGCACGATCGGGGTAGCGGATGCGCACGTCCTGCGCGCACACACACTGCAGGGCCTCCACTACAATTCAGTTGCAGCTGCCTTCATGCGCGAGCAGGACGCACGCACCGGCACATCCCTTCCCCTCCCTTGTCCCTCGGCAGGGAGCCCGGTCGGTGGGCAAGACTTGCCCGCGCTGGGGGGGGGGGGCCGCTGCGCGGGAAAACTTTCTTGCCGGCGGGTAGGTCGGCGCCGGAGTCTGCGCAAAACAGCGGAGCAAGACGCGCCGACCCTCCCGCGATAAAAAGAGAAAGCACTCCAGTTACTGCGTTTTGAGCATTGCAAGTCTGCGCGCGCCCGGAATCACTAATCGAGTCTATCTTCTGCTTGCATCGCTTACTTCTAGCTCGTTGGTGTACTCGAATGTTTACTCAGCGAGGATCTTCCGCAGCTGGGATGGCGAGATCCGGGGCCGCCTACACTCGGCTGGCTGAGGACTCCATAGACAGGACACGGAAGAGGAGAGGCAGCTTGCTGGTGGGAAGCTCCACGTGGGAAGCAGCAGGCCGGTGCGGCTTGTCTTCCACCGCAGCTAAATTCACCGACGTATTCTTATCAAATCCAAAACCCTGCCACCTTTGAGACCCTGCACTGAGCCACCTGAGGTCGGCCTCATCACTCGAGACGAGTGGCGTACCGTGGGAGAGAGAGTATTGAAGAAAAACACAAGGAAAAGATTAATAGAACGTAGTAACATATTTTTCTTCATTTGTAAGTCTGTGTTTAAAGCGGTAGGCAAGGTGACGTAGTCTAGAATTCTCCTCCAACAGCTGAATTCGACCAACTTACTCGATTCAAACAGAGTGGCTCTTCAAGGTGACGGACTGGACGGAGAGGGGACGGGTCATCCAATCTGGAGCTTCGTTAGGAGCTTAATTTTCTCCAACCCGTGACCTTGAAGGGCCGTATGTTTAAATCGGAGTAAATGAAGCTAGTTCGCCACCTTAGAGAAAGCCCATCTCAGCCGGTGTAAACTTTTTTGATTCTTGTTAAATTATTAAAATTGTTAAATTAAACTAGTGTGTGCTGAAACAGCACGTGTACTTTCTCGTCTTAGTTTCACGCAAAGTTACACGAAAGTACTCAAATTTTGAGAAATTTTACATGACCTATTTCAAAATCTATCTTTACGGAACAGTTATTATTTTAAGGGAAAATCCGTATCTTTAATATGTTTTTTTGTAGAAAAATGCTGGAAATTTTTGAACTTTTGCAATTTTTGAATAATCAGGGTTTTTAACGAAACATGAAGACCTCCCCTATTCTCTTAGACGTCCTTCACACTATTCAACAACACAATTTGATGTAAAAACAAAGAAGCGACTTTTTTTTTGCAAAATTTGAAAAATTCCAGGTGTAAAATACCCTCCAAAATTAAATTTCTATTCGAAATTCTAAGGAGCGACATAGTCAGATCGATAGGAATATCGATTTTGGAGAAAATCGGCTGAACGATTTAACCACTAGCGTTGTTCTACTTTTCGGATCAAGGTCCACAAATCGTGGATTGTGGGAACCGCACGAGTTTGAGGATTTTTTTTTCTGAATTTAGCAAGTGGACGGGTGGTCCAGCGCCCGGCAAAAAGAGTTTTGTCTCGCGTGGCGACAAGTGGAAATGAAGGTGTGTGGAGCGAGCGAGAAGCGCCATACTTGCAGCGGTGGGGGCGTGTACCGAGGGTCTCCCGGCGGGCGGCGGGCGGCGTGGTGCATCTCGACGACGGCCACGCCTCGTGCCGGTCCGCTGCTGTCATCTTTCGTCTTCCTCATCGTCGTCGTCGTCGTCTTTCTTCGTCTTCGGGATGGCCTCCAAGTCCAGTTGTTCTTCCTCCTCGTCGTCGTGGGCGCCGGCGCAGGGGGCGGCGGCGGGTGGCGGCGAGGATCGGCTGGGCGGGGTTGGGGGCCGGGGCCGGGGCGCGCCCCAGAAGGCGCTTGGCCGCCGCAGAGAGCGAGGGCGGGCGGGCGCGCGGGCGCCGAGGCACCGTCAATACCGCCCCCGCCGCCGCCTCCTGCGACATCGACTCCACCGCCACGATCACCGGCTCTGGAGCTACAACACACACACACACACACACACGCGCGCGCGCGCGTCACCACGGAAAGCCACGTACTACCCCTGCAAAAGAGTTTGCAGCAAACAGATGGAGCCGCTTCTTTTTAATACTGTTCCTAATTCACTCAAACTTATGGGGAAAACACTAAAATTTTCAACAAAAAACTAAGACAATAATGAAAGAACTGATTGTGGAAAACAAATTTAATGTGAAGAAAAATCGTCAATATCCGATACCTTCTACGATGCTACGATATCTTCAATATCGTAGTAGGAGGAAGTTTTCAAACATTCACAATTTCCGAAAATCTAGGGTTGAGAGTGAAAATCAAACCCATGTCGTGTTTAAAATAGTATTTCTCTCCATTCTTACAAGAAATTTAATGAAAACATTGGAGCAGTTTTTGAGAAAATTTTGGAAATGTCCCAAGTGCTGTATGTAAAGTAGTACCCCCACAATTAAAAAAAATATTTCAAAATCTCAGTGCTTCGTGAAGGACCAGATCGACCGGTGGGTATTTATTTTTGAAAAAAATCGGAGGGATTAGTTAGGCGCTAGTGTTGTTCACAGACGGACGGACGGTTTGCT
The DNA here is from genome assembly GCA_017312745.1 of Gryllus bimaculatus. Taxonomy (NCBI): domain Eukaryota; kingdom Metazoa; phylum Arthropoda; class Insecta; order Orthoptera; family Gryllidae; genus Gryllus; species Gryllus bimaculatus. Next base: position 699,118 of record BOPP01000195.1, on the reverse strand, counting down.
GTAAACCAATTTTGCGGCATCGAGAATTCACTATTCGTAAAAAACTGACTGCATAACGTGCTAGAGCGAGTAATTTACTACATATTAGAACAGGATTTGTCCATTTTTTCAGTAGGCCGTCAATAAGAATTTTCTATCGAAAAATCACCGTCTTTTGTCGCAGCATTACATAACTTTATCTATACTACATACAGAATGTCCACGGAGGTAACGTCGAAACTTCGAAATTAAGCTCTTAACACAATTTTAAGCATATTTTGTCGAATAAACTCCTTGGATACTCCGAATGGCTGAGCCGAAATAAGCACTGAAAAGTTGGTTTGAAAACATACTTTCTATGCAACAATTTGCACTGCAGAAGCACATAAACATTTTAGAAACATTTAAATTGTTCATTATTTACAAACTAAATTAATATACTTGTTCAGAAAGAAAAAAAAATGTAGGACCCTTTCAGGGTAATCTTAGGAATTATATTAAATATTATTAGTTATATTTTACTGAACTGTAAAAATATTGTAATTATTCATGTCCGATAGACATTTGTACATCAAAAAGTAGAAGAAAAAAGAAAGAAAGAAAGAAAAAACAACCCAGAAATAAAAAAGCAGCCTACTTGAGTAAATTGGGTGCTTTCCAAAGCAGCAATCCTGAGATACATGCAATAACAGACTAACGCTGGAGTGCTTATTTTCTAGGCCCTCAAGAACAACAGGCACTTCTTGCACAACTTAAATATTTTACTCACAACACGTTGTTTTGAATCCAATCACTTGAACATCATCTTCTATTTTACTCTGATGCCAAACCTCTTGATTTTCAGTCACAGACTGAACTGTATTATCATCATTAGTCAATTCCACAATCTAGAAATAAGATTTTAAATTACATTTTAAGAAGATACCAACACACCTACAACTAATCTAGAGCAGACCTTAATCGAAGTACAATGACAATCACTTACACTTCTGCCTCCTCCAAGTCCCATTATCTGCAGCATTTCCGCACATTTTAACACATCTGCAAGATCTTTCCGAGGAATGCTAACTTTTCCACTATAAATAAATTGAATTATAGCTTTCAGGATATTGTAAGAAATTTCAGGCAGAATGATAGTTGGATACTGCTCACCCACTTGACAAAACAATGACTAAAAATAAACAAAAATATTCAAATTTCTCTGATTATAATGAAAGACAAAAGAAAATTAATAAATACATGTATATTTTGTAAGTTGTTCAAAAAATGGTTGTTTTATGACCAGTTTTTAATCCAATATTCTAGTGTGAGACAAACAAAATTGGTTACTATCATTTTGAAATAAAAATATTAGAACTTATGTCTGGTATCATGAGCATGCTTGCTGTGCATATTGTGCAACTTATGGAACTAACCCCAAAAAATGTTGAAGGCATTTCCAAATAATATTTCCCCAAAATAACTAATGTTGATTTGTATCTGAAACCGAGAACCCAGAAATACTGAACCATCAATTATTCAATTAACCTTTCAATTATTTATTTCACCAATAAAAACATTCATATTCTTTACTAATGAATTAACATTACATTATTAAACTAAGAAAAAAACAAACAAACAACTGTTCTTAAGTATGAATACATTTACGTAAAAGTTTTTTTTTTATCTTGAATATCACTTATTTTGACTTAAGAACATATTTCATACCATTCTAAGTAGTTTGCACTTATTTATAGTTCTTTTTATGTCTACAATTAAAGAAATCAAGCATCTTAGGGATGTTATTGCAGGATTTTGTAGAGGGTAACCTCTACAATATCGTTTCAGTACACAAGTGCATGTTGAGAATATTTGTATGTCAGGCAAGGAAAATTACTTACCTCAAAATACGGGCTGCAAGCGGACAAAACTATTTTGTGAGCTTTCAGAAACTGCCCTTCAACAGATATTGTACAATCAAGCAACACATTGTTATCTAATAGCTTCTTGAAATTTTCAACAATTCCTCCCAGATATTCATCATAAGTAAGAGAGATGATATCACACATCTTGAGTCTGTAAAAAATTAGCATAATTAGAAAGTCTGGTATACTTAGAAAGTCCAAAAATGAAGAAAAATACTTGACAAAAAGACTGCATGGGAATCTCCTGTTGTAGTTTTATCGAAATCTGACAAAGAGGTTTGACTGTGCATCGACTGTAAGGTCAGGTAAATGAGCAACTCTCAAACGCCCATTATCCGATCCAAAAACCTCCAGTTTAAGAACGAAATTGGGGGGCCCCTCAAAAATGTTCATCCAACTAAAAAAGCGTGCTGAATACTAATTAAAAGAAACTTTATTAATCATCATCAATCACAAAAGTCAGAATTGACTCCTGCGGACTTTTGCTTTGTTTCAAATCACGCATAACAAAATTGCCCCCCCCCCCAAATCTTTAAATGAAGCAAAAAATAATTGGGGCACCAGATATTAAATTCTAAATTTGGAAACATCTTTGCATCCTCATAATAAAAAACGCATTTCAAATTTTACATTAGTCCATTTATGATAATAAAAAAATCGCTTTCAGAAGGGGTCTTTTAAATGTGTTTAGTGAAATATTTAAAAAATGCCGTTGGGGGTCTCTTGCGTCCGGGGATCCAAGGTAATTACACCTGCCAGACCGGCGAGAAACAGCAAAAATACATATTCAACAGCCCTCACGAATCCCGATTTTTCTGGCGTTTGGACTTACTTATAGCTTATTTGTGGCACCAGTAGACGAACAATCAAGCGAAATTACGGTGGAAAATTTTGCACCATGAGTGAAACAAACGATATCGACTCAAAGAGGAAAATATCGTACTGGATCGACCACGTCTTTCAGTATGAAAACAGCGCCTGCTGAGTTCAATAGAATTATCGACCAAATTCTACATGGGTGCGAGTCAGAGAAGTACTCTGATGACACAGTACACGAAGAGAAGGGAAAAGGGAACGACGGAAGCTTTATGGACGGTAGAAGCATTTGGTTAAGTGTGCAATCGCCACTGCCTCTGCACAGTGGCGATCTCAGCTAGTGCCTTGACATGTCTCGAAGAGATAACACTCAACTAGTACAAGTTTGTAGGAGAAATACGTGTGGCAATGAACGGTGGAAGCGTGAGATATCTCTCCATTGAAAAGAGCTATAATCTCTTCCTATGGAACAGTTCTTTGCTAGCGCGCAAAACGCGAACACATTGCTGTGCAGTGTTAGAATCATAAGAATTGTCTTCATTTAATATTATACGCACATTCTCTTATATTTTGAAGTGAGTTGCAATCACAAATCCATTTCGAATTAATGAAAACCCAAATGCATTTTGTTAACTATGTGGTATTAATGCGTTTTGAAAAACCGAAGCTAGAGTGTACGTTTTCTTGTCAAGCATGAAAAGAAATTTGCTGAAAAGAAGCAGCGATGAATTGACTTTGTGTTTCGTCACACAGTGCAGACGGCAAATTACCTAGATTGTTTTAAGTTTTTGGTAACTTTTACTTTTAGTCTAAAATGTGTACAACAAGCTTATGGAAAATACTGTATAGCAAAAGTGCGAGTAAAAAGGTTTTGAACCAACGTGTACAACAGAACTCTTAACACATCTGTTCTGGAAGGTGCCGAATAGTTTCGAGGCAATCAGACTCTAATAATAAATGCTATCAGACTTCTTAAGATGCTCTGTGTTTAATTGGCATTGTCAACGCTAATGAATATACAAGTATGCCTGGGTGTGCATGAGTGTGCTTGAGAGACAGAAGGGGAGAGGAAGGGAGAGAGAAGAGGCACGTTGCACTCCCTACGGCAGGGCCACGATATCGAAAATGAAGCAACTCGCTCGCCGACACGTCTACAGGAGAAACCTCGATAAGGACAACAAAACTTTGGTTTGCTCTTGTCCCGCACGTCTTGAAATAAAGAATAATCCTCCAAAAGCTCCGTGGGAAGAACCAGAGAACAATTGGCAGCGGATTCACATATGATTATGCAGGACCAATTCAGGGATATTATCTGCACTTCACGTATGGAAAATCTAAGTGAATAGAGATAGTAGCCGTTCTGCAGTGGTCGGTATTTAAAAAAAAAGCATTATCGTAGCAGGACACCTAGCAATGAACGGCTCAGCCATACGTAATGGGTAAACATTGTATACTCGTATAGGACTTAAAGCAATGCTCGACAAACATATGTCGGTGCAGACGAAAGTTCGAGAAATTCTTTTTAGATATCGAGCGACGCCATTAATCAGTAAATTTGAATTAAGCTGAATGCCATAAAGCCTAAAAAATTCAAACCAACTACTGTTTGGAACTCATCAGTACAATTAAGAGTGGGACATGGTATTTTTCAAATAATAAAGTACAATAAAAGCACGGAACGATTTGAAAAAACAAAATAGCGGTGCTAAAACAACACACACTTTCTTGCCCTCAGTAATGCTTACGTAATACTATTTACATAGCAATTTCTCTGCGAATTATATTTCAGTCATTTTTGTGTAAAATTCAAATTTTCAAAAAATTGTACAAGACGATTTTAAAATTTATTTTATGGAACAGATTTCATTAACGGATAAGTCCCTATCTTTAATATTTTAGTTGTAGGACGACGTTGAAAAAATTTCGAACTTCAATTTTCGAAAAACCAGGGTTTGGGCAACTTCCAAGGTCTCGCGTGCCACGCCTAGAAGCTTTAATACGGTTGAGGGCCATATTTGCATTCCTAGGGCAACTCACGCCTGACGTCTCCGTGTACATCTCCTTACGTCGCCCGGCTGCTTTGATTAGGAGGAGGGAAGCATGCGCTACCAAGCACCAGGCAGTGTGACACACCGGGATGATTCTGATTTTTGAATTTACTAGAGAAACTTATTCAGCACTTATCACGGGTGGAATTTTCTTAAAATCTAAACGTATCCAATTTTTACATGAAGGGGGCGCTAGGCGCCGAATGTTGTCGCCCGACGTGGACGCAAGGGGTTTAACTTTTGCCTGAAAACCTTTTCAAGCAAGAAGTGCCACCGCGGGAGGCCAAAAGGGGACGCCAGTGGGCAACCCTGAGGAGGGCGATACCTGGACGCCCACCCCGCTCGCACCTTTGCCGCTCCATGTAACAGATTTACGAATAAACAACGACAGTACAATAACGTCATTTATCACATCGTATATGACGACTGAAGCGCCCCTCATCTCTCCGCAACCCGCTGCACGCGCAAGGATTAAGCGCGTCTTCATTGCATGCAAGTAGTCTGCCCCTGCGATGGTGAAAAATTACCGGCCGGCATTATTGCTTGAATCTCGATCTAGTAAATTAAGATAGCGTCATAGCGAACATACGCCCAAATTTGAGGAAGGACGTTTTATCAATAGACGACCGCGATCAAATCAGGACATAGAACATACCCATACTCGCGACAGTCATTCATCTATTAGAATTTTTGCAGGGCGTAGCGTAAAACGTGATCAACATTCACGTGAGCACTGGTGTGCGATGTGTAATGCACCGCAACAGCGCAGCATTGCCGTAAGTGAAGCAGGCGGCTTTCGCCAAGGCCAGGGGCCACTTTAGCTTGCAGCGTACCGCACAGATGAAACTCTGTGTAATTTAAAAGGATAAATATGTCTGCAACGAGAATTGCACTTCAGCTTCTGAGTCAATCACCCTCCTATCTAGGTCAGGGTTTTCGTCCAATTTCCCTGAAGTTTTGAACAAACGATGATTTAACCCTTATTTTGCTTCTGGACATATCGAGAAGCAACCATTCAAACACGTCCATTTGGCCAACATTCAGTTCTCTTGTTTTTACCTAGAATTTTATTTCAAAAAAAGCATGAGACGTCTTACAATACATTAAGAAGTATTCTATTCGTTGAGTTAAAGACTGTTGAAGTGTAAAATTTGTGCGATATTTTTCATTTTTATTACGTGAAGTGAATGTGTCACGTTTTGAAAGATTACTCCTCAAATGTAACTCTACTGGAGCTGTGAGAGGAGCTGGAGGTGAAGTGAGCAGGTGTAATTGATTCGTTCTCCCTCTTCACATAGGTCAGGATAAGGTAAGAGCCAAAGGCTAAAGCTCAACTGACCAAACAAATAGCTTTTATTACATGCGAGTGAGTATTTCTTGAATCCTCCTTTATCGTAACGAACGAGAAGAATTCGGGCCATTTCCGGGAGAACGGGGCGAACATCAACACGCCCCCGGAAGCGAAAAGGCGTCTCAAAATTTTAAGGCGATGTGACGCTTCGCTACGCTCCCGCCACAAAGCGTCCTAGAGGCTGTCCAACGCACGCCCACGACGCTTCGCTACTACACGTGGCCTTGATTTCGCGATTAAGACATCGTTGAGCCTGCCCAATGCACAATTTCCGAAGTATTCTATGCCAAAATACATGTTTAATCGATTAAAAGGTACCATCCTCATTTGAAATACGAAACCAAATGTCCTCTATCTCGTTTTTCGCTTCCGTTTACCGACCTCCCAACGTCGGAGTCTATTTGTTACGATAACATAAACTTATCAGTAATTTTATCAATCATTCGAGGATTGCTGCTTGTGACGCACCAAAATAAAGCAATATTAAAAATAATATAAAATTGAATATCCAATTATATAATCTGCTCTCAGACCTGTTAATCATGGAGAAGGCTTATCAATATCAACTCCACCATTGAACTGGAAGACAAACGTTCAAGGAGCGAGTGATATGTCTGAGACACAATATAATGAAAATGAATGTGTTTCTCAAGTCTTTCCAAAGCCTTAGACCTCCAGTGAATTCATCAAAACAAACTCAATGATTTGTTGTGAAATCAACACAAATTGGAAGCTCGGAAATGGTGTGTGATGATAAAAAAAAATATTTTCAGACAACAAAATTTAATAAGTATAAATAGATATATTATAGAAAATTATACAAATTGAAAGGAAGTACATAGAAAGCAAATGGGAAGTTTTTTAAAACTACTGCAAGAATATAATGGTCTAAATGGAAGAAAAGGCATGTAACAGCACCAAGAATGAGTAAGGAAGTTGTAAGAAGACATAAGATTGTTAGCTGTGAAGATTTTAAGGATATAAACTTTTATTTTGCTTTACTTGAAAGCTTTTAAAATTTTTATTCTTTCCCTTTTATAAAAAAGTAAGACAATACTATCCTTTTTTAGAACCTATTTACTTGTAATAATGCAGGTTCATATACAGGCTTTTAAGCCTCTGCGGAATAATGCATTCATTACTTGTATTTTCTATTACAACCTGTTAATAAATTGAAATTGAATTAAAAAGGATAAAAACTATAAAATCTATGAGAAGACACTAAAAATTCATTTCTTGCATTCTCATTTAGATATTTTACCTGGAAATCTTGGCAAAGTTAATGATGAACAAGGAGAGAGATTCCACAAGGATTTTGGACTCCCTAAATGAACGACACTTCTATCTTGCGATGATGGCAACTACAGCTGGTTTCTGAAGAAGGATAATGCCTCATAGAACTGACAAAATGGTTTTGCTTCTAGGGTGAGTTAATATTTTTAAAATTTTTACTTGGCCTAAAATATTTGTATTATACATCAATTACAACTCTCTTCCATGATAAGAGGAATAGATAAAAATATAGTGTTCTAAATTATAGGGTTGTTTCGTTGTTTCTTCCAAAATCGATAGAAAGGTTGTAATAGTAGTTATAAAAAAAGAAGTGCTAGAGCTTTTTTGTTAGTTTAGTGTAATTTTACAACTCTTTCACTGAGGAAAATTTCTGCAATCAAGCCTGCCTGTCAAAATATCTGTTTAATATCATATTTTTTATTATTTTTTTTACAGAAATAAACAGTTAAAACAAAATTATTTAATTTTTTGTTGACAAAAGTTGGTCGGAGTAAAAATTGTAGCCAAGTGTTTTTTCTGCCTATTTGTTTCCCGAGGTATTGGATTGCTGTTCTGTCACATTCTGCGAAAAATCAAGCCCTGCTTGTAATATCCACTAATGCCTTTAAACGTTCCACTCAGACCTTCTTGTGTCCTTCTGTTACAGATGATACTTTCGATATTCATATTCTTTCTTCATATGGCAGATGGCAGTGAATTTGGGAGTTTTGTAGCTTTTTTCTCTCTCCAAAAACAGTGACATCTTCAGTTAAAATAAGGCAACAGAAGGACTGACAGGTGAGGAATTTTTTACAGATAAGATTGGAAGAGATGCTTTTGAAAGCTTTGCTAATAATACAAAACAAAATGTTCACTTCCTTTGATATTATTCTAATAGGATTACTCCATTTGAAATCTGATGTAATTTTAACACATAGGTCAGATTTAACGCAAAGCTGTCAGTAATATTTTCCCATGGTGTAGTTTTTGTTCAAATTGCTTTTTTTATTATGGAAATTAGAGTATTATAATAATAGTAGTAGCTAATCACTGGTAGATTGTTTGCAGATCATGGGAAGCAATGGATGTATTTGGGAAGCAGGCATTGTGGTTATTCAATAAGTTGCATAGGTCAGTTATGTATTGTATAAAGAGAGGTGGTCCTAATTCACACATGGAACTTCTCTTTCAGAAAGGCTTTTTGCCTTAGCCACCTGCTACCACTCATATTGAGGTATTCTAATTTGTTGAACAGTTATTGATGTGCCACTATCAGCTTTCTTTATGTCCAAGTATATTTAATTTTCCCCATGTTCTGCGTCTTTGCCAAATTTCCAAGCAAGGAAATTGAAGGTCATTGATTTACCTGAAACAAGTTCATGGTGAATATGCAGGAGTATTCCAGTCAAGTGATGTTCTTGGTTGAACTGCTATGATCTTCATACATTTGCCAATATTGGAAGTTAAAGATGACAAGTTCAATGGTTGAAGTTGTCACCCTATAAATAATTTGGGATTACTGTTGCTTCAAACCATTTCTCCTAGTTTAGTTAGGAGGAGATCCATGTAATATTACATTACTTTAGCAGGTATGGATGTAACTCACTGGATCCTATAGATGAGTTTTGCTTTTGAGCGTTGACAAGATGTTTGACAAGCACATTTTCTAAATTCCATTGACTGGTGTTGACTCCAGGGTGTGACGTCTGCTAGTGAACCAAGAGGTTCATGTCTCGAACTGTTGCTTAAGTGTTGTGTACAAATTTCAGGAATTAGGAGAGTCTTTACATATGGTATCATCCCGTGTAACGAGATTTGTTAGCCGATGTGATCTCAATAATGTATGGTGGACCATTTATTTAAAAAAGAGCTAGGGATTCTCCACGGATTTTGATGAGCAGTTGGTGAATTTTGTTTCCATTTCTTGAACTCAGTTTTGAGAAGCAGACTTTATGTCCCAATGTCTTTCATCTATAACAAGTTTGTAAGAAATGTGTGGTCCTCTGAATGATTTTATATTATAAATGGTGAAACTTTTATTTCTTGTTGTATGTACACAAAAAACTTTAAATAAATGAATTTTTTCACATCGGTTAACAGAATCCTGTAGCACTTATATTACATCAGAAAAATATTCCAACTCAAGGTATTTTTGAACAACAAATTGTAAGTGCTTTTGGATGTACATATGTTTGTGAAATATTTTCTTGAAAATGAAATTTAACACAAATTTAACACATGCTTCATTAACCACAACCATTTAGAAAACCAGTTAAGATGTACTAGGTCAAATATTAATATAATTTTAAAAACGGAATTGAATGAAAGGAGAAATATCTTCTATATGATTAAAATATATTAAATGATATCATGAAATATCTGTTATACTTATCTTTTAATTGATGATTCTGTTGCTACTTTTTTTCTGCATCCATTAATTAGTAATTCATTGTAATTTTAACACATTATTTATACAGATTCACTCAAAATTCCACATTTTCACGTCACATATTCTTTTTAACTCTACATCTCCTTTGCATTTCAACAAACCCTTTCTTCTTTCTTCCTTCTGACTACACTTTTTTTTATACAATATTGTATTATCTTGGTACACACTCTGTAATACAAACTCCTCTTTCATATAAAATGACAATAATTTTTCTATACATTTAAGAAAATGTACAATTTTGTACATCAACAACAAATTTAAATGACACCTCTGAGCTAAATTGAAATCACCTGTTTCTCGCCCAAGAAATACCTTCTTTCTCTGCTAGTTGGTGAAAGGAGCGTACCGAAATTTGCGTGGTCAAACGGAAGAGCGGGCCTGATGGCCCGAGTCTCACTCGAGTCACACTGATGGCTCGAGTGCTTTCTTATCACATTGTTATTTAAGTCGTTTGTCATTATATCGGCTTCCATTTTCTTTTTATTTCTTGTATTGCAGAATATTATCATTTGCTTTGCTTTTCTAACTTAGTAAAAATGTTGTTTTGTGGCTTAACTCTAGCACTTTCAGATTTTCATACCACTCAAATTCAGTTTTGCTATCTATTTTAATTATAATAGGTTTCATAACCAACTCATCCTGATCCAGTTCTAGTAATTAGACAATCCAATTGCATTAACATGTTGAATTGCATAAAGTAACTAATTCAGATTCTATTGTTAATGATGTTACTATATAACTTTTACCTTTTACTTTCTGTGATATATAATTGTTACCAATTTTAACTGTGTGATCAACTAAGGATTTGTAAGCTTCGGTACTGCCCCAACTTGTATCAGAATTTACATTCAGTTTTCTCATTTTATTTTCTATGTGAAAAGAATACTGGTCTAGTCCTTTCAAGCATCTAAACACTCTTTTCAAAACATTCATATTTATTTTCCTTGGAAGTTTAGCTTCCTGAGATAACTGATGAGATCAGGGGAACATTGTCCAAACCCACAACTTACAAGTTTTATCCACCAGAGGAAAAATAAATTTTAATAAATTGAGATACGTCTTAGTATCTATTTACTCTTCCAGCCCCCTTCTACTCACAAATTTTAGTTCTATGGACACGTTTGTTTAGTATTCTAGTCACAATGTTTGATTTCAAGAGTCATTTTAAGATCTTTGTTTTGGATTTATGGAATGTAAGTTAGATTTATCTTCCCCAGACCCCTTCAATTACTTATTGTAAATGTACAATTTCCATACATGTTGAATTGTGCACTCTTTTGAAATCTTCATATTGATCTAATAATAATCCTATTATTGCAGGTGTCTTAACTGGCTGACGTTCTAATAAACCAAGTCTCTTCAATATACTTTTCCTGGGATAAATAAAAAAAAATTTCCTTCCTTTCAATTCCTAAATTTTAAAAATCTTTCTTTATTTCCTCAATATTATTTTTTTCTTCAACATTTTCATTTTTAATTCATTCATCACTTCATTTGTCTTTGTGTCTTCCTAATAATAATGCAGGCATCAACATATACTCTTAAAGCTATGTGTTCCAATCTCCTAACCTGTTTTCTTTAAAACACTTGTACATTTATTGTACCAACATTATCCTACATCAGAAGTCCATACATACTTTTACATATTTTAAGTACTTTCCGTCTTCTATGTAATCCTTATGGTACTTTCGCGTGAACTTATCTTTTTAAATTTCCAATAAAATAGGCTGTCTATACATTTACAATGCTAACTCTGTAGTTTCTAATACTTGCTATTGATAATAACAATTTAAATCATTCTTGTTTCATTACTGGACTATTAAAATTTTCATAATTGTTTCCCATTTTCACTTTTGATCTGTCTCCTTCTGTCTGGCTTTACACATTTCCTTTCCTTTAACTTCCTTTATACTAAATATCCATTTTCATTAATGACATTCTCACTGTTTGGTATATATACTATTTCTCACTTTATAATTCTTTACAGAGAGTAGTTCATTACTTGCAACCTGTTCATTTTTTAGAACATTTTCTTCTTTAAAATTTCTTGGAATAATTTCACTAGTAGAATATGCTTGGTATCATTCAGGTAGTTTTCTTTCTAGGCAACCTATTTAAATTGATAGAATTAGATTAATTTTGATTTACTGTTGTATCTTTCTATATATGACTGATATATAGTGTTTGACTATCTTCATGGTGGATGATGAATTCTTCTGAACTTTTAGGATTTACATCTTCATTAATTATGTCAATTTCTGATTATCATTATCTTGCAATTCAGATGTCATTATTATTTCTTGAGCATGAATATTTATGCAAATCGGAAGAGACATTTTGAAGAGGAGGCGGGCAAACAACGGCTTTGAATATCCTCTTAAAATCACCAAGGATTGTCCTTGATCTAAGTGTCGCTACTATTTATGTAATGTAATTTGTTGATTTCTTGAAATTTGTCAGTGAAATCATTAGAGCATTCATTTTATTTTTGTCAACAAATACTGTACCTCTGCTTTCAATAATATACAACTTTATATGCTTTCCTATTTCTTTTGTAACCAACAAAATTTCTTCTTCAAATTTACATTTTATAATGCCTACATTTCTGAAGAATAATTTACTTCCCAAATATTTTACATCCTTAATTGTATCACTTGATGCCTTTATATCATAGTTTTTCCACTGGAGATTTATTTATTTTTTGTTGTAGGTCAAATTACAGAAGTATGATGTGTCAGTTTCTGCCTGAAATTCTAGTGGAAGGTTGGATGCTAAGAACATTATACATGCCATAATTATTAGTAGACAATGGGCGGTTAACCCTAAACTACAGACATGAAATTTGGGAACGTGGAAACAGACATGGAGCCAATTTGGCTCCTCTCATAATATTTTAATCTTTATGGCCTTACAATTTGAAATTTCATTTGTAATTTTATATTGATTATTTGCATTTGTGTGCTAACGGCATTTCATAAAAAAGGTAAATTATTTTTAAAAAATGGTGGACAATACAATTTTTTTTTCTCATCATCTCATAATATTTTTTCTGAAATAATTGAAACAGCATTTGTGCAATGTTAAAAGTTCTTCCTCCTTGCTGTTATTAGATTCTATTTCCTCTTCGTGTAACATCTTGAAAATACTTCATCGCAGCCAAATATTCAGTAATCATCTCTCCATTTATTCTCTTTCTAGAATTTTATTCCCTTCATATGTTTATTATTTATTCCCTTTCAAGTAAAAAAAAGAAAAAAAATGAATATTTACAATATAAGAGCATTTACGCATTTACCTGATCATGATGTGATGCGAAATCTCTACTAGAGTGACACACTTTTTTTTAGATTATAGTTTTGGAGTTCCATACATTATTTAAAGAATTTATCAATTAAGTACTTCCTAAACTTCAAAACCTTCAATAACCGGAGAACTAGTACTTACAAACAAGTAGCATAAACGTAGACATGGAGTCAAAATGCCTCCCACTTGCACCAACAGTCAGCAAAATCACAATTTCAATACACACATCAATGCAAAATCACAACAATCGGTGTTGTGATATTGAAGATAAGATAGACAGGTGAAACAGTTTGATCATATACACTGAATTCTTGCAATATATAGAAAATTAATACAGCGGAGTCAATTTGACTCATCTGTAGTTATGGGTTAAGAAGAGGCCCATTTTATTCCAATGAACATATTTAAAGGCCTCAAACGTATATCAACTATGGAAAAATGAACATTTTGACAAATTTATATTTTGCATTTTTTTATTATTACATAAATGCCTTTTTAGACATTCTATTATTTTTAAATGCTTTTTCTTAAAATTTATTTATATTTCTTTCTAGTCTTGGTTACAAATACATGTTTAAATCATTTTCAGTTCGACTAATCATAATAATTGTAGTCTGGTAATGAATCTTAATTTTTTTGGCCTAAACTGAAGTTGTCATTTGGGTTTGGACATCGCATTGAACTTTTGGAGCCAAAAAGCTTGCATTTCTTTGCACAAATAAAACAAAAAGCAAGCAATGAGCCCTTCAGCGAGTGCTGACAATGTAAGTGTAAAAACTGAGCTCAATTGTATGAAGATGCCAAGTTACTCACTCACGACTCCTTAATATTCTCTAATGTTACAATGTTTATGATGTTTTTTTAGGTGCAAATGCTGTTGAAACATATTGGTGCTTTTTCCCTCCACTTTTAGTTCCTTTTTTATACATTTAAAATGTAATTTTTTTAGTTCCTTAACATCCATTGTCTAGTTCCATTTCACAATTCCATTGCTTTGGGAGAGCAGTAGTGGAGAATTCTTGTTTTATACCTTTCTTTTTAAACTAATGCACAAGTCTTGTACTTGTAAATTTAGTGTCATTATCTGACCTTAAATATTTGACTTTTCCTCCTGTTTAGTTCTCTCTTCTCTCTCTCCCAACTCTTCTATTTTTTAAGAACCTAAGATTTTTCTTTAATAAATTCAGTGAAATAACTCCTGTTGAATTCATCTGTGACTAAAATATACACTATAACCTCTACTTAATGTCACCTCAGGAGGGCCTAAAATTCTTACCTTAAATGGGGGTTGGGGATATTCCTTGAAGAAACAAGTTAAATTAACCAGGAATTATCAATTTTATTTAAAAAAATGCTTGATTATTATCATACATAATTAAAGCACAATATTATTATTCAATATAATAACATGCATATTTTAAGTACATAAACTAATATTTTATATAGATGTTATTAACTGGGTCAGTGGACGTTCACAAGAAGTCTCTCTCTAAATTATTCACTCTAGCTAATACAGCTTCGGCCACTTCAAGGTCTGGAAGTATTTTCTTACAACTTCCACGTTTGCCACAGCTTCACTGAAAGTAGATTTTCAATCATCCTCTTCTTCCATTTTGTTGGAACACACAACATTAATGTTGAGCATTAACGTCATCTATATCTTTAGCATTCTCATGAAAATTGATCAGTAAATCAGAGTACAATTGCCTCCTTTCCTTTTCATGAATGTTCTCTTCAATTATACACTTCAGGAATGTTATGCTGTGTAAATTCTGCCTTAGAGAAACACTCTCAAATAGTTTCCACAGAAATAGAGTTTCATGCTGCAGGTAACGTGTGCATAGATTGTAAAATGATAATTTTATTATTTTTCTCATCTACAAAGGCTACAGCTTTTGATATTTTACCTTACAACTATGGATTATTCCAAGATTCAAGGAATACCTTGCTAGTTCTGTTAGTTAGAAAGAAATGAACTTTCATATTCCTCAAAAACAGCTGCTGCAAACAATGTGCTGGACATATATCCATAAATAGGATATCTTTTCTGTTAATGGCACCTATCCTTGCATCAAATGCCTAAAGAAATTTCGTGAAAAGCTCTGTCATCTTGTATACTTGTTGCTATAATACTTACAAGGTAGGGTAACAGCCCTATTAAACACTCAAGGTTTAGCAGATTGGCTGGAATTCATCACTACCTTAGTATTAGCAGAGTAACTCTATAGTAACTGCATTAGTATAGAGTAAAACAGTTGGTCAATCTTTACCATAATCACCACCTTCACATGGTTCAACTTTAATGCTTATGATCAATGGCAATGAATGGTAAAAATGATCAATTTCATCTATGTTATATGTTGCACATATCATAGTCATTCAAGAGAGACGGGAGAGTTTTGTCTTTCCAGTGATTAACATTTCGCCATTCACTTATTCACTCTCCCCACACTGCCATGTCATTTCTTGAATCTGTCTAGTCATCCAATGAACATCTTGAAATCACTTATTCCCAGCCTTAATATGATGAGCACTTTTGACCAGAGAAGATAGATGTCTCACTGTACCCCAAATATCAAACTATGTTCTTTCAATTTTCCTGTTTTTTATTGATAAATGTAACTATATAGTGTTTCGATTAGTTTTCTTTGTATGCATGCAACACATTTTTTTCTGTTGCTGTAATATTATCCCGTCCATAGACAATTCTGTTATTTTCCACAAATAATATTTCCTAATTGTTTACGCCAAATTTCTTTAGCTTCAACTTTAGTTTGTTAACATATCTGTTGCCTGTCATTAATGTAGTTTTGTCTCTTTTGTAAATTAGTAATTAATTTTTTTTTTTCTGAATCTCCCATGTATAAAGAGTGCATTTGTATCTTAGTCATAAACTCTAACACCACATTTATTTAATATTATTTTCTTGTAGTGTTTTACCAAATTTGGTTTGATATGAGATTGTATGTTACTCCTGACACTAACAAAATATTTTTAAATGTAATGTTGTTCCATATTTTTAACTTGATTAAGTACATGAACGTCACCTCTCAAAGTAGACTATACATTTCTATATTCTTCTGATATCGATTTATCAATTACTTCCATTTTACATTGATATTCAATTACTTCTGAATATTGCTACTAAATAGTATGATCTTGGAGCATATGACGTGAGCAAGCTTACAACAGTTTCTCTTCAACATTAGTAACAGGCAGCTTATTATTTTCCTTGAAATAATTTGTACAAGTATTTATTATTACTTATTATTATACGTAATATTTCTGTGTTCTGCAAACCAACCATACAGTAGCAGTAACATTTCTTTATTTTACTTTCTTCAAATTTGAAAGCAAGATAGTAATTTTTTCATCTGTCAATATCTTGGTGATGTTTAAAATTAATTAACATTTCTCATAAAGTTTCATAAGATACAATGTCTTCATTCCTGCCATTACTTCACTATTTTCTTGGGATAGTCCTCCTCTTATGTATCCGATGACTTCATTCCCTTCTTTTCAATCATTTACTAATATTTAAATATATGTTAAATATTCTTCACTCAATGATCTTGGTAGCTTTTTTATTTTTGCCAATGCTATTTTCAATTGATTTTTTTTAATTACTATTTATACCTTCATATCTTCTTTTTAGTAACTGCCACAATTCTTTTGCTCCATCTATTCCTCTTACATTAATATATTATAAGGATAAAGTAGATTTACTTTACTTTATTATTCTTTATTAACTTTAATAATTTAATTTTTAATAACAAACACATTGTCGCATTACACATTTTTTTCCTTTTAAAATTTCCATTTTTTTTACTCCTAAGCCATCAACCACTTATTTAATTTTTAAGAATCAAATGTATTCTCCTGCACTGCTAGCATAAAAGCAGAGGGTACACTAGCAAAAATACCTACTGTTCTTTTAAATTTGTTTTTTTATTTACGATTCTGGTTGTAACTGTATCTTTGTATTCGTTATAATTTTAACATTTCATTTATGTACTTGTTCTCAAATTAGAGTTTCACATACCACTTTTAACATCAGTGGCGATATGTAATCATTTGATTACAGTGATGGGAAGACAAATACAAGATTTAATTATTAAAAATGAAGGAGTGATTAAATATTGTGACAAACATAAGTAAATAAGCCAACTAGAAATCATGAAAGAAGCAATACAGGAATTTAAATACTTTTAAAAGAAACAAAAACATGCAATATCAACTCTAAGACTGATGTTATAGGATAAAATAATTTAAAAAGGGAACGAAGAACCAGATTCATACATCAATCTTTGAAAGCATGGTTTTAAACACAACAGAAATTTAGTATCACAAGAATACTTTCAAAAATTTGTTTTTTGACTTTGAAAATGGAATACTCATGTCATTCAGCAAAACATGACAGAATCAGAAATACAAATCAATAAAAATAACATTGGAGAGGATATTTTAACAAGGCAATTAATATTGGGGCATTCGAAGGATAAGTCAAAAAGTAAAGGATTTTATTTTTTTTGCTTCAAGTCCTACCTGACATAACTTCAGAATTTCTTGAAGTATTAAATTTATTGAAAGAAATTTGAGGAGAGATGTGAATATTGTCTTTGAGGAAAGCAATATCTCATGGAGGTTGTTTGCAGAAAGCTTGAGCAGTTGTGAACATATTATCTTCATCAAGGTTAGGAGAGGATAAAGGGTTTTAAAAATGATTTTATATTTCTCTGCGATGGGTCATCCACTTCAAAGAATAACAGGAACAACATGTTAAATTGTTCACATTGATCATTTAAGAATTTAATATATATCATGAAGGAACTGAATATTGGTCATTGCTCAACATTTGAAATAAAGAAATTAATAAAGAAAACACACACAAAAAACCAAATAGAATTATCACAGTCTACCCTCATTGGGTAACATGTCAAATGACAAGCAGTCCGAAACACAAGAATGAGGAATTTAGTACATTCAAGATCTTATTTTTTTGCTGCTGAAGCATCCACCATATAGTCTTAGGTGTAGAAAGGGACTTTTTGGATTCCACAAATGAGTGCCTGCATGGACCCAAAATTTTGTTGATTACATGGTTGTGGAAGAAGTATAAGAGATGCTGCAAACAACAACACAAAGCTTCTTCAGAAGAATTCTTCTTCTGTCTTCTTCACAGAATTTGAAATCTGTCAATATACTGATCAAGAGCATTGAAGTTTGAGATAGTGAAGAAAAGGCATATTATTTGCACCCTCATTTGCACAGTAGAAGTCCCTTTCCAACAAAATTTCCGTTCCTTCTTTCCTTACCTTCACATAGAGCACACAAGTGGAGGTTACCAAAACTGATGAAAAATATCCATCAAGACAAAGGGAAGAAGTTTACATGCAACATAAAGGATGGATTTACTAGAGGTAATGGCCTGTTTAGACTGACAAGAGTAATTTTTAGCAGTTCATGTCATGTAAAATTACATGCAAGTAAACTTGGATTGAAAGTGACTTTGGCTGTGTGAACTGACTACAATGCTTTGTAAATTGAGTGACTAATAAATTGAAAAGAATTGAAAACACTACTGTCAGGAAATATACTACTTTGATAATCAATTATACTATTCATATTTACACAAAATAAACATTAGGAATAACAATGGATCCAATCCACAGAACTAAATATTTTACCCACACATCCACAACAGTAAAATGAATATAATCTACCTAGCTTTTCAATAATACTAGCTTTTTTTTATATTGCATGTCAAAGCACAAATTCAAGAATTTCGATGCATATCCTACTAGTTGAAAATGGAAATTTTACTAAATACATTTTAACTATGTCCAATTACACAAAAATAATATGTCAAACAATCAAAACATAAAATTGAAATCACTAGGACCTAATACCCTAAACAAACCAAAACAAACAACAAAACTATGGCCACTCACCTGCACGTCTACGAACAGTAAACAAATTTGAAACATAACATTTCTCTTTCCCCGACAGCGAGACAAGAGTAACCAACATTGCAATGTAATTTCTAGTTTTTCCTTCTCGTTCTGTCCTGCAAAGTAATTAACCAAAAAATTACTTCAATAGAAAATAATTGTTACATTAATTACACAACGCTAGCACAAGAAAAAATAATAATCAACAAGCTCACTGAAGTCAGTGATAGTCGCAATTTAGAAATGAGAGGTTGACACCACGTCGGAAAAAACAAATGACGATCTTCAACCCAAAGAGTTGCCTGTAGCAAAACCCGACAATTTCAAACCATGCGGGGTTCATTATTTGGCATGGCCATTGTTTGATCTAGAAAAATTAACATATTCCTCCATACTATGCTCTTGTTCTATGTTCATACTGTCGGAATCGACTGTACTGAATGGTAACAAAGTCAATGTATGTTCCTTCATTTCGACAAATTAGTTTTAGTGAGGGTAGTAATCAATCCTGCTACCTCCTTATTCGTTTTTCTAATTAACAAATATTTCTGTAAATTATATCACTCAGTGATGTAGGAACTAGGATATTAATTTAAACAACGCCATATTTGACAATTTTATTTCTTTCAATGTAATTTTAGGGAACTTTCCCCATTATCCATGTTCTCACAAAACGGCTTTCGCGAGGCATTTATAGTGCTAACATGCCTGTTTTAGAGATAATTGCCTATTCGAGCATGTAAGTGCCTTTTATATTTCCACAATTTTCTTATATTTTGTTTTGTATAATTTTTTTATTTACTGAACCAGTATAGACCGCGTAAAATCACCCACGACGTCCTGTCGATAAGCACCGTGACCTGGTATGTGTTCTTTCCCATTATCCAGGCCGCGTCACAGACGCGGCCAGCAGGAACAGCGCTTGGAGACGTATATGAATTTGGCGTAAGCGTTCGCTGCCGGAGTCAATTTGCACTTGGCTGTCCGGGACGAGCCGCGTCACAGAAGGTCGAGCTGACGTTTCAGTCATCATGTTGGGGCCTTCTGAGCCTTGACCCATTGTGACGCGGCTCATCTCGGTCATCCAAGTAGTTCCGTAGGCGAATTTGACACCGTGCACGATAGAAGCCCTGCACAGCGCTCCGGAGAACAGGAGATGGCTCTCGCCGGTCCGATCTGCGCTATCATTAGAGAGCCAAGTGTTCTTTCCCGAGAACACAGCCGACTATTATTTTTCATATTTTCTACCCTTTGCTCCTGAGGGGGATATTTCAATCTTCAAAGAATTAATGAACAAAGACTATTTTCGCTTATGTAATACAGTGTGAATAAATCCTAAGAATTCTCTCGAGTTTTATCCAATTTTCTTTATGTTAACATGTTAGGAAATCATAAACACCTTTGAGGATTAATTGTTACCCTGGCGAGAAGAAATTGCTACTTTTCCTGCAGGGGACATCGAACTGAGAGATGTCGATTCAGCAGCTTTGCATATTTTCGGCAGCACAAAGGGTACACTGGGGTTCTCCCCCCTCTCCATCAATTTGTACATTGAGGACTTCATGGTCACCTGGATTTGTTGACAGACACAACTTGACCAACACACCACACTTGAATTAATTGACGAACTTTTGTCCCCAGTCGCCGCTGACATTACCGAAAAATTCAAAATTCCTTACAATACCTAACTAAACTGATCACGTTTGGAGAAATAAAAGGAAAATTACTCTAGTTAAATAATATTTTGAATGGTAAAATGCACTTCCATGAAGGATGACGTTCCTTTAGTACATAATTATATTTTTCTTGAAAATAAACATATGTATCGTTTTTTTATTCTTCCAACAGTCCAAAATTCAAAATTAGGTAATGGTACTGGAACCTAGGTATATTTTTGACTTTAAATTTTGGCTTATTCACACTTGTAATTTATTTTAATTGTGCTTTGTTTGAATGCATTGTGCTTTGTAATGAATGGTCTAATATATATAGAATGCATTCAGACAAAACTTTATTTGGCATTGGGAGTTCTTAAGAGTCCTTGCACATAAATTCAATATTAAAATAATGATCTGTTACTGATCAACCGCTAATTAAATTAAACATAAAAGAACCAACATCACAAAACTGTTTTGTGGCACACATGAGCAACAGTTCAATTCCATAATATCTGAATACATACAAATTCAAAAAAATAAACATCGTCTCTAAGTACATAAACAATGCACATAATATACATTCTTCCGTAGTGTGAATGCTATCCCACACATTCTAGGCAAACTTTAAAAACTTTCCATTAATTTGTGTTATTACCGGCACCACAAATATTTTCCCATAATATTAGCCAACCATAGAAGAAAAACAAAATATTTAAAAGCCTCTTGATAACTTAAGTTACAATAAAGACAGATCTACAGATCATTCATTCATTCATAATCATTAATTATTAACTAAAAGGTGGAACTTAAATGCCTTTTCTTGGCAGTAAGGTTGGATCCCTAAATCTGATATTCACATGTTTTCCGAATACTTCATAATTTATTATTCATCTACATACAATGATCAAAGAGGATGAAATTCCTTAAAGTTTCTTTACCCTAAATCCTGAGGGTACTGATTTATTTTCAGCTTTCTATTTTATTTCTTTTAACTGAAAATATGACCACAGTTTGTATTCATGTACATTAATGGTCCATGATATAATAAATGACAACAAATAAAAATAAAATAACATTTTTACAAAATCCTCAGCTCTTAAGTCTTGTCAACAAATAAAATTTTTAACCTTACATATAACACAAAAAAACAAACAAAAAGAACTGAATGTAAAACTAAGGAAGAATAGGTCTAATACACCTAATACACAGAGGTCAAACTCTCACTAATACTTTTGTGTATTCTTCACTCGTAACTGACAAAAGGTCATTTTCTATCATGAAAATATTGATGCTCATATAGATACACTTTTTTGGTGAATGCTTTTCTACAAATTGAGCACTCAAATACTGGATCATGGTTGAGAAAGGGTAAATTACTTTGCCCGTGTTCCATAGCCCATTTTTGGAACAAAAACCTCTTTCTTTTGTGTTTATTAAGGTGATATTGCAAATGTTTAATATTCATGAATGATCTTTGACAGTACTGACACACAAATGGCATGGAATTTCTTTGTTTTAATCTTCTATGTTCATTAATATGACTTTGCAACTGACTAATGTTTCTGAATTCTGTAGGGCAGAACTGACAAAAGAAGGGCTGCATACCTCTACGTACATACTGGTGAGATTTGTTTGTTGGTCTCTTGAATGTCTCTTGTTCATGGATGCTAAAGTAACTCTGCTTACTCTCGTAAGTTGAGCAAAGGTGATTTTTGAAGTTGGGTGTTGGTAAGAATGTTTTCTTACAATTTTCACAGAAGAGATTTCCATATCTGCCTTTGTGTATCTTCTCATGAATATTCAGTTTCTCAGGTTTACAAGATGCTCTGTTGCAGCTAGAGCGTCTGCAGGTAGTTTGGGTTTGACTCTGTGACAAAGAAGATGACACACTATTATCATCATTTTTATTATTATTAGCATTCACTGAAGTAGTCAAGTCAAGGAGCTTTCTTTCTATGGGCACATCTCTTGCTTTCTTGTGTTTTCTTGTGTTTGGTTTTGATGTGTTCCTTTCCTGTGTCTTAACAGATTTGTGATGCTGCTTCTCACAAGTTTCAGGTTCTGGAAGAAAAATTAGAAGTAAATTAATTGAATTCAGTTCTTTACACAATGAAATTTAATGACCATACAATTACTTTTTTATTTGAATGGACATTCATACTATGATTATAACTCGTAATAGTGACCACCAGAGCACAAGACTTAAAATTAGTGGTAGAAGTGCTACAACAACACATACTTTCTTGTATTATTGGTAATTGTACCTAATAATATAATATTGCACCTTCTATGACATCCCATCAGTTCAGCTACTTCTTGAGAAATTCAAATAATGTAACTCAAAATTACACAAATCTACCAATATTTTCAACAAAAAAATTGTAAATAAAATGATTCACAGACCTAATATTAGAAAATGTGTAAAAAATAAATATTTATTTTCACTGTTGAAGTTGTAGGACACATTCACGGGGAAAAATTGAACACAGGATGTCACTCAAAATTATGCAAAAATGACCAATATTTTAAAGAAAAGTGCACATAATGTTATTTAAAGGTTTAATATTGAGAAAATGATTTCATTAAAAAGAAATTACTTTTAGAGCATACTTGTAGATGTGTGTGGAAAACATTTTTTGCCATTTTTGTAATTTCAGAATTTTTAATGACAATCAGAACTGCACCATATTCATTACCATGCATATTAAAACAAAAAAAATAAAAGAAAGCCTTTTGCCAAAATAAAAGAAAGCCAAAATTTTGACAATATCCTACAAGCATCAGGAAAAATTACCTACAAAAATTGAAAGATTAATTTCAAATTTGCAGTGCAAAAAAGTATTGGTTCCATAGGAGTTTTTTCCCATTCAAGTAAATCAGAAGTCAAAACAAAGGATTTTCCCATTCAACATTCAGATTACTCTCAAATGCATTTGACAAAGGGAGCAGAAGATGGAATTTCAGTCTGCAAATACACCTTCCTAAAATAACTCACCTCCATATGGACCCCATATTTCACATATTGTATGTACTTTTACTTCTTCGATATAGAAAATAATCTGTGAAAGGTGAAAACCTGTTACCACTTTCTTCATATATTTTTGTTTTGGTGAAGGCTCTAAAATGTTTAGTATCTTAAAACCTCATTCATGCTAACATTGCCATGTTCAGGCATGTGCAAACAAGGGACAGCTTGCTATTCTCAACTAGAACTCGTCATTTCAACACTCTACCTACATTGTATTGAATTTTTCATCATTGCGGTAGTAATTGTGTTGACCATCTGGAGACCAGTGTTATGTTCGAGTGAAAGACAATGTCTCAATTTAGAGATACATTTTTTTGTGATTACCAACATCAGAAAAAATCTGACATAATCTATCAATTGAAGGACAGTAAAAATATAAATAAACTTTGGTGCAGATATTTATTCTTCGTTAACTATTCCCACTTTCCTGCATACTAAAGACAAAATTCTGTCCTCAGACATCTCGTAAGGCAGCTCCACATATTCCTTATTCGGTAGTGAGCAATCTCGTGCCAAATCACAAATAGTGTGGATTAGTTGCTTGTTATTCACGAAGTGACGAACATTCAGTGGTCACCCTATCCATTGTGTGTCAATCTTTTGGACACATCAATGGTTCAGAATATTTGACAGAACACATCAACTGTCTGGTATTGGTCAAGCAATAGCTCGTTCAGTGAATGCTGAATATGTAGAGCTGCCTTTATAATAGGGTACTATTGAATTCATCTCTGCTGCATTAAAGTCTTTTACTTTAGTCAAAATATACAATATACTTACCACTTGACAGGGTTGTTTGCTGAATTTTTAAGTCTTTTGGTATCTCCTTTGTAATTTCAATATTGTTGTCCAGCATCGTGATCTTTTCTAATAGGTCTGAAGTTGGCGACTGAACCATGTTCTTATTTACAGGCTTTTGGATTCGAGATTCACATTGGACCTCAGATTTAATTTCAGGTACACATATCTGACTAAATTTTATATTATTTAAATCAAATGTTGTAAGAGTAGGAAAGGAATGAATTGGAATTGTAGTGTTTTGGATGTGAAAGGGAGAATAGTTGTCAGAATTCACACTCAGTCTACTGATGCCCACTGTCAAAGTAGTTTCATCAATGTCACTCAAATCAGAATAGTTAGTTTTCATCTGTACCATAGATGTTATATCATGGGTTGTGCTGATTATATCCAATCTTGATTTTTTAGGTGTTCTTCTTAGATCCTAAATAAAACATTCCACTCACAAATAAAATAACTAAATTTGGCACTATCACTGAATTTTATCGTATCTTTTACTACTTCAGGATACTTACAAATTTTTTGTACTCATCTTCCAATCCCCTGACCTGTAAGGATTTTGCAGTATCTATGAAGTCTTTAAGATGGTCTTGTGAGACCACTACTTCACCACAGTACATGAAATGCAACAATGCTTTCAAATTACATAACTTCACATCTTTCAGAACAATTACAAAATTATTCATATTATCTTGTCTAAATAATGTCTGAAAACAATAGAAATGAATGCACATATTAGTGAAATATTGAATTTCCAAATCACACCTCTGCTTTATCAAAAGAAATTATAATTTCAAACGTCCTTGAGAAATGAAAATAAATAACATTTGGTTCCTGAATTTACTAAGTATCTCTGTGATAATTATGTTGTTTGTATACAAGTGAAACTCACTAAATGCAAAACACATGTATAGAGGTAATCAAGTCAATATTGATTCAGTAAATTTGTCTACAGAATATCTTTTCCTAGATAGGAATTGTTTTTTATAAGTTCAGTACAATTTACCAACTACTAACTATTAATAAACAAACAAGTTCTTTCTAATTAAAGACATTCAGTGTTATACAAAAGTGATTTATTCTGTTTTTAATTCATTATAAGTCGGCAACCTTCTGGCTAAGTGTTTTTAGCCATCATCAGGCCTGTATTAATATGAATTAGAATGTACCAATTTTAAAACTAGAATAAAATATTTACAATAACTTGAATAATGTGAGAATTGGAGTCCTCTCCAATTGTCGTTTTACATAGATATAGTTTCGAAACAGCTTCATTATGTGCAGAGATGTATCTATGTGTTGAGGCACCCATATAATTTGTGCTCCTTCAAGGATACTTCAAATTAGGGTTGTTATTTGTTTTAGGACTCTAAATAGTACCTTGTGGGTGGCACCCATGACACGTGCCAGGTTTTCATACTAAAGACATGCCTCTGAATATGTGCATCTCACACTATTCAAGTTATCATATAAAACTAAATGTCTTTAATTAAAAAACAAACAACTATTAACAAACAGTTTGTTTGTTAATAGTTATTTAAAAAATTAATTGAAGAGTCATCAACACAAAAAAGTTTTCTTTTACTGCCACATTTTTCAAATGTTATATTCTAACCATATATCTTACCCTTCCTACTACAGTTTTGGATATGTCCTATATAAATGACTTACAATGATGCTTCCATACACTTGGTAGTTGAGAAAATATATAGTGAAATCTTTCTGAAAGATCACCCTTTTAAAACAACTTTCCTTCTCAATGACAATTTTTTCTTGGAATAGATACTGAAACCCATACGTTATATGAAAATCTTACCCCATATTAACAGACCACCTCTCTCCCCGACTCCCCCTTTAACAGTAATTTTCTTAATTTACTCTTTAAGAAACCACATTCAGGAAAATTCAAATAAAACAGTTCCTCAAATTTTCCACAGACGAAAATAAAACTGACAAAACTATTTACGGAATTTGCACTCTGCCTGATCTTCAATCCTCAAAGAAATCACAGAGTGGAGGGGTTCTGAGAATCACATAAAATATACCATGGCATCCGATTCAGCATACCACAGCTGCGTGCTCTATTTGTTTCATTTCTTCTAGTGTGAAGGCAGATATGAAAGCGACCTAGCATTTAATTCTTTGAATTAACAGAGCCTTGCATGCCTAACTTTCCTGGAAGAACCTCTGGTACAAGAGGATAGTAATGTCAGAAGTCAGGATCATCCCCTAACGTGTGTGTTTGCTGTGCCCAGCTGTATAATAGCAAATTCATAACATGCCACTTCTCTAATTCCAGTCTATACAATTTTATCAACAATAACATTTGGTTAACAATATCAAATGCTTTTGCCAGATCCAAATAATTAGATACACAGGGCTCACTATTATCAATTGCATCACAAATTGAATTTGTTATATGTTTAATAGTATCTTCGGTGTTTGGGCTTCTATGAAAACCAAACTGCATTGAGTTTATTGTTTTCTTTATGTATGAAGTTGTATTAAATCATACGTATTTTTTTCCAAAATTTGATATCGGCGATTTTGGTTGATAATTTGAAGTTTTATCTCTCTCACCAGAATTATACACTGAGATTACATGCAGCGGTGAATGCAGCCGAACATTGTGGGGGGGAGGGGGGGGGGCATCATAGATTTTTGTTAAATAATAAAAATATTTACTATTGTATTGTATATACTGCAGATATGGTACTATACAATGGTATTTTTTAAATAATTACATAATTCAAACATAAATATTTGGCATATTTATTAGTCTCGTTGTTTCCTTGTTCTGATCAATATATGCGCCATTTAAAATATAATACAGATCTAATATCCTGTATGCACTCATCCTCTATTTAAATTGTCAACAGATGCTGTTGCCCTGGGGTTGTTACACGTAAAAGAAGCCATGGAGCTACTTGTAATTCAGCTTGTAAACATATAGAATAACTTCATTGTTTTTCAGTTTGAAATATTTTGCTTTGCTTTAATTATTTGAAGAAATATATTTATAATAAAAATATAAAACAATGTGTTTTATTGCTGTATATTTTATTATTTAGTAATTACTCTTGTTTGGTACAACAAGTTTCAACATTTAATGTAGGGTTGCATTTTAAAATAGTAATAAAAAGACAAAGTGAATAAAACTTTATTGACCTTTCAATATAATTAACTTCTGAGTCTTAATTAAGGAGATATTTATTTCCCCTTCTTTCACATAATTTTTTAAATATTATAAGGAAAGTGCTATTAAGTAACATCTTTCCTGGTTTTCTAAATTGTAATCAGTTAATAAAGCACTTGATAAATTCTTTGTCAATTTCACCTTTCAGAAAAAGGTTTCACAAGTATATGTAGATCAAAAGCACATGTACCCTTTGTGCTTTCTGGGAATGGTTGAAATGTTTCGCAGATGTTATTCAAAAGGACTTTTTTAATATTAATTGTCAATTTGTTAATTTTTTAAATTTAATATTTTTGGATTCATACAATGAAAAATAAGTGTTTATATGCATGATATAAATTGTTTGTTGAGCCATCCAATTTTATTTCTGGGCCACATGAGCCCTGCAGGTTGGTCAGACCTGATGAATCACATCCATTGGCTATTATTCTCTCCAATTTTGATTTTTCTCCCCACCAATTAAGTAAATAGAAACTTGTAATAAATTATTATAAATATACATACCTCAAAATAGTGGCTGCAAGCTGCCAAGATTATTTTATGAGTTTTCAAATGCTGCCCTTCGGCTGATAATGTGCAATCAGCTAAAACAGAGCTTTTCATAAACATCTCTAATTGTTTTTTAACCATATTATCATGGTTATTCCAAGTGAGAGACCTGATTCTTGAATTCATTTCCATATCCAAGCTGTAATGAGTGTCAGTGTGTAAATGAGATAATTCTGGAAAGAAGGCCACATTGTTCCCTTAATGTTATGGTAATATCAAGCTGTTATGAGATGAATGTTATTTCAGATCAACACTTAATTTTAGAGATAACAATAACGGAAATATTTTGGCTGCATTGTAATTTATTGTCAAAAAATACGACCGTGATAATTTTTTATACATTTTTAAATTTTTTTCAGGAACAGAAAAAAAAATTGATAAAGATAATTTATTACATTCAATCAGTGAGATAATTAAACAATGAATTTTAAATCCAAAAAGAGCAAAAATCAGACACAAATATCAGACACAAAACATTTTAAAGAATGAAGAACCTTATGACTAAGGTCCGGATTTCTATGCAGGAAAAATACCTAAAATATACTATATAATATACATGTGAAATCTTGAAATATTACAATAAATATGAAGTATAAAATTTACAAATGTTTATTATTATAATGCAGTGCAAAATATTTGTAGAAAACTTTGAATTATGTCATGGCGATATTGCTTGAAACTTGAACAATAGAAACATCCACTGAAAAATATGTTTTGAGAATCAACAGTAAATTTAAAATTGCAATGTTTGGAATTAATGAGTTTGGTCTACATTTTGATAATAATCAGCAATGACAATTATAACATCACAATATAGTATTTTTTTTAAAATATTTTTTTTAAGTATTCATTTTTTGTGGTTAAGCTAAATCATTGCTATTACAGAAAATGATTCAGTGTCTTCAAAAAGAATATTTGTTTACGTTACTGTGTCAAGTACATTTCTTTGATTTAAAATTTCAGATATTTTTAAGTCCAGTATCATATGTTATTACAACTTACTAATCTAAATTACATTAGGCATACTACCTGAATAATAATAAAATATTGCAGAATAATTTTACGTATTTTATACGGTACGAGCTAAGTACTAGCAACGTAAAAAGTACATTATCGGCAAAGAGGGCATTTTCAAAGAGTTATTTGCCTGAAATGCAGTTACGAAGTAACAATACGACTACCTAGCGATGTAAAACGAAAATTCATGAAGTCTCAGACATGGTAAAGAATAGTTATTATGATTAAACGTTAACGCAAGGGAAACGAGTACCTTCCAACTGTGCAATGCAAACCACGGGCGTGCTCAGCTCAACTGTTTCACAGAGAGTGACTGTCACTTTCATTTTTTTCAGCTGTCGAAGAGATGCGAATCAGTGGACCAAGCAAAATCCTTTCTACATTCGCCTCCAATTAGCAGAAATGTTTCAAGTATGCCTAATAATAGAAGCCGAATGACCATTATTGCAAATTTATGTTGCGTTACTATGCCCAGCCTCCCGCACATCGCCCTGGCGGAATGTCAGATATCTCGTGTGCTGATAGTAAACCGCAAGTCGTGTTAAATCGAGTGCATAGAGCTTAAACGAAAACCGAGTTCTTTTTTTGTTGTTTAAAATTACACTTCAATATATTTAGGGATCGGATGCACGGGTACTCAATTCGTTATTCTTAAACTTCCAGAAACAAATAACCGCGTGTCTATAAATTATTACGTGAAGAGAAAACTTTATTAAATTAAAGTAATAAAAAAAAAGATGTAAACTATTATTGTATAACGTGATAGTACAATTCATCTCAACGAGAAATTATCTTTCTTTTGACACGTGTTATGATTGGTTGAAAGTATGAGGGAATGCGCGTGTTTATACTTTTGACGTAGCGAGAGGCGATTGCTTTGCGGAGAGAAATATAATTGTTCGGTTCGATCTCATGGCTTACTTATTGGGAATGTTCCTAAGTTTGGAGGAAGTCAGTCGAGGCGGAGTGTCCGGCGGGCAGGGTGCAGTTGTACCGATACAGTGTAATTATTTACGCGAAGCCGCAGAAGGTCTAGGGTACAGAGACGACCGGTCGACGTTCGTTCCTTGCATTTATCGGAGTTCTGGAGCGCGCCTCTTTCCCACTCGTTTATTGACTGCTTAGTTGATTAGTGTTTCCGAGTGTGTCAACTAATTTGGTCATTAGTTGCGTAAGTGTAGTGCATGTTTTTGTCGTGGGAGGTGAGATCCGGTGCCGACCTTCACGTGGACAGGCGGGGATTTCCCACTCCCACCAGCAGAACACGCCCCGGCCGGCTCAAGCTCTTGGCTCCCGGTGTGTGTGTAGTGAAGCGCTCGAAGTGTATGTAAGGGCCCTTCCGACGCGGACACAGCCGCGCGCTTCCGATATGCGGCAAGGCTCTTCGCCAGGTTCGCCGACGACGAACAAAAAAAAAACAACAAAAAAAAACAAAAAAAGGTTAAACGCATGTAAACCTATGTTTTGCTACCAGCCGCGGTGTTCAGAAGCGCGCTGCTGTGTCTATGTGTGTGTGCATGAAGGGGCCCTAAGGGATGTGGATAGGATACGGAAGAAAAGATCGCGCGCGGTCGTGGCCTGATTGTTAGGGAACTGCTCTGGCATTTGCCTGGTGATAATCATGGAAACTACGGAAAACTACCGATCAGAGCAGCTGTCTGTTAGTTCTACTCCAGACAGCGGCTGAATTCGGTCTAGCTAGTGTCGAAATCCTATCAGTACTCGAACCCCTGAACATCCCGATCATAGGAGCTGCAGTAACATTAGTTGATGCCCTGAGCCACCTACACCTGTCGCAATCTCCGAAAGTCATTTACAGCCAGGAATGTGAAGTTGTTACAAAATGATTATAAACATTTGTTACAAATAAAAATGTTCGTAAAAATGAAATTCTGTCCTGATTACTCGACCATCCTATTCCACCTACGAAAGACATGCGAGTCTCCGACTTGTATTATTTGATTAGTGTCCAAGCCAAGGAGAAACTCTTCAAAATTGTCACGATTTTGGAAGACGCAGAACATTGAACACTACGACGTTCTCCTTGTTGCCCTAAAAGGCCCGCTTTAAGTGTTGCAGCCCCTCCAAGCACAAAATCGTGTCCGGCTACAAAAATAACGCCATCTTTATTAAAAAACAACTTATTTTAATATACGTATTTTTCTGTACAAATACAAATGAAAACTAATAATTTTTATATCAAATTTTACAAATATTACATTTATTAAATATATTTTGTGTTACAAACTTTGTTACTCATATTTTCCCGAAGCGCGTGGCCCCTCATGGACGGGGGCCCCCAAGCAACTGATTGTTTTGTTTGTAGGTAAATCCGGCCCTGCACCCTAATGAACTGATTTTAACGTCAATAAAGCAAGCACATTGCAGTCGAAGTGAGAAATAAACCATTTCGACGTGCGAAGGCACCCGACGCTTGTCGGTGGCGCCGCCATGTGAAGGTGGCCTACGCCCTTGCCATTAGATACAAAGAAGCCACACGTGATAAAGACAACTGTTCGTCAAATGAACATAGTATTCTGTAAGTGGGCATTTATTTTTTATTTTATCGTCACCGGTTCCGATTAAGGAACCGTGTTGGATTTACTCTTTGTATTTTCAATTACATCAATTTACATTTAGGTATACATTACAAATTACTACAAACCTTCCACTTTCCTTTAGTATCTCCATTTAACCTTTTATCAGAACGAGTTCGGTATTTTCTCGAACATTAACTCCACTGTACTTGCACTTTATCATTTCACCATGAGCTTTTCAACTATAAATCATTATATTTGCGTAACGTTCAACAATATCAATTCTTTTATCAAATAACAATATTCTAGACCTATTTAGCTTCGAATACTCCGCCTTTCACTCTCATAATTATACAAATAATTTCCCGAAAATCCACTAACTACATAAAAAATACTGCGTTGCAGCAATTTTTTTATTTTAAATAGAACGTAGTAAGAAGTGTTCCATAAAAATGCATATCTAACATTGAAAACTCATTTGAATCACAATGGCGCTCACGAGACGTGATTCAGTGGATTGTGCTCTATCGGCACGAAAATCTTTAAGAAAACCTTTGAAGGCTTTTTGAAAACTTTACACACTTTGATTCAAAATTATTCCAAATAACTAATATTTTGGAAAAGTTGAAAAGGAAATTCTTCATTGGTTATTATTTAACAATATATTGCATTAAGAATTAAATCTCTAGCTTTAATATGGAATTAAGGGACAAGAGAAGTTCTCAAAACATTTGCAAATTTTCGAAAATTCGGGGTTTGAATAAAAACGGGACAGTTGGCGAATTTATGAGTTCAAATTACTCTATTTCAACAATAAATTTAATAATATATGCGTTGTTTTTGAGACAAAATTAAAAATGAGTTCAAATTACTCTATTTCAACAATAAATTTAATAATATATAATGCGTTGTTTTTGAGACAAAATTAAAAATGAAGTACGAGTTTTAAATAATTTCCATCATCCCCAAATTGAAGAAAGATGTAAAAAGTTCATAAACACATTTCCAAACTTTATTGCCTCAAAGATAATATAAATGTAAATCATCAAATCTTTAGTATTCTTCTGCTCCTTCACCCTCCCCTTCCACGGAGTCCATGCCAACTTCCTCGTAGTCCTTTCTCCAGGGCTGCCAAAATCCTCGCGGGCCTCGGAAACTCTCCTTCCTAACCATGCCCTCTCCCAGCATACCAGTGCACGAAGCTCGCTTGGGCTACATTCAGGTTCGAACTTGTGGGTCAGCGGGCCCACGCCTCCCGTCAGTCGTGTGGACACTGCACACGCTCGCTGCACCTTGGCCAGATCGCCGCCGGCACGACGTAGGGGTTGGAGTTATCCCACCCTTGAAAGCCGGTGGGGCACCAGTCCACAACGGATGTGCGTTCGTCTTGATGGGGCGAATGAGGCGTTACGTCCTTCGCGACCACAGCGCCCGCGTACAGCATGCAGCAGCCATAGCCGTGGCGGATCACATTTCACCAATCTGGTTGGCAGGCCTCCGAACAGGCGTGGTATTTCCGCAACTGAACAGCTGCCTCTGGTAAGCTTTCTCGCGGATATCACCGGGAGCCATACGTACTAATGGAAATGAATACAGGTACGCACCAAATTGGTTTGCGAACTCAGTCAGGTCTACATTGAGAGCGCCATCAAAAGCGGAGCGAGGCAGTAATGGAGGAGACAATTCTTGCGCAATTAACGATTCAGTTGGTATACGTGGGCGTTCCAAGTCCAAGGAATTACCGACGACAAGATGTCGTAATGCCTCGTGTCTACCACATGAAGCGCAGTCTGAGTGTCCAAAGTCTGTGCGTAGTAAGAACTGCATAACGGCTCAACAACAGAAGTGGATATCTGAGCGCTGATAAATAGCCAAATTCGAGCTTGCTCTTCTTGCCGTATGTCTACGACCAATACGCTCCATGAGCAAAAGAACAAACCCCGCAGCCGTGCCTCCCGCCGAAGGAATGAAGAGATGAGGAATCCCTGAGCCCCGTGCACTGTCAAGCGAGTTGCGGATGCTGCGTCCAGCACCAAGTCCACATCTCCTTGCGATGGTTGTAGTGCCGCGGCGTATTTGCCGCGTCTTCCTCCCAGATACGACTCCGTGAAGAGGCGCGTACGTGGCCTGTGCGCACTTCGTCCCACGCGTCGCTCCAGGTCCAACAAACACCAGCCCGGGGCACGTGCTTGCCTGCCCCCGTCTCGCTGAAGAAGGTGTTGAAGGAGTCGTCGCCGCCGCCCAGGCATTTGTCGGACGGCATTTGCCCGTCGGGCTGGATGCCGTGCTCCAGGCAATACAATTCCCAGCAAGCGTTGCCGATCTGGCATCCGCCTTGGCCCACGTGCACAGAGATACACTCGCGCATTCTATTGGCGTTATGTTAAAGTATAACAAAACTTAAAAAATATACTTTTAAAATTGTTTAAAAAGGCGCTATGAATGTCTATATATAACCACAACGCTGATATAAATTAAAAAAATTACAATTAACAATAACTGATATAAAGAAATACTCTAAAAATCTTTTGAAAGTAGACTCTGCGCTCTGCTCTAAGAGGAACGGCGATGAGCGTGTCAAACGTTTCCAGGATACCAACTTGACAATTAACATTGGGTAAGAATGAACGAAACGCCTCATTGTTATATCTTGCCACGTATTTGTGAAGGATGGAATAAGAATTAACCACATGAAAGCAACCACCCATAAGCGCGCCTTTCAAACAGGACCTGCCTCTGAAAGTCGAATTAAGGGTCGTCCATAAATGACATAAGGCTGAAGGCAGCATTATGCTGCGTTACATTGGAGTAGGGAGTCACCGTTTAGTGTAACGAAATGCTGATGCTTATTTTTAAAATTTTTCAGCATTTGCTGAGGAAGCCTACGTTTTCATTACCCATTACTCTTATTCCTGCCTCGGACCAGTACCATACGCATATACTGGTTTGCCCATCTTGATTCTTGTCCAGTTGTTTTGGGTCGAGTTTTCACATCATTTTAAGTGAAATCATGACCCTTTCAAAAACTCTGTAAACGAGATGAAACATTTTTTACACATAGAGCATTATGCACTAAATTATGACATAAGTGCCAATTTTAATGAAACTTTTATTTACATAGGATATGCATTTTTTTAAAGCACGACATTGTTAAGAAATGTATAAAAATGAATAATAAAAAACAAACCTGATTCCAGCACAGGAAAGGAAAAGAGAATTAGCAATACATCAAACAGGTAGAATGAAATAAAAATCTGAAAAAAACTCAACACACCTTCATTTATTCCAAATATCCAAATACATTAACTAAAGTCCCCCAAAATTGCTCACCATATAGGTAAATTAACTATCACTTGTTTTAAACAATTATACACTACCGTTCAAAGATTTATGAAAACAAAGACATATTTTAACCCCAGTAGCACATCTACAAATCCTTTCCATACAAACTTAAAGGATGTATTTAAAACTCCTGAATGAACATTAATGAAGCTATAATATAATAAAATATATAAATGCGAATAACAAGTAAATATAATTCCCTTACTTTGTTTGGTCCTCTTTTACAATAGTTTTATTGAAACAAACGGTGACATAGCTTGCTTCTAAGTACGATTACCCATGAAGTACAATTTATAATCTATTATAAATCTTGAAAGACATGAATTGCTGATAGGTAAGAAAGAACAAACACAAATACCCATTCCTTGCCTCCTGCTACAATAGGAAGAGACCAGACTTTAAAGGGAAACACTTTTGTCTATACTGGGCAATAAAAGGAGCTAAAAAAGAGAAAACAAGGGTAAGAAAATAAAATGTGATATGGATTAAATTCATTTTCAGTTTACTTTGTGATGACACAAATGTCATATCAACATTTTCTCAGCTCACGTTGGAATTATGTGAACCAGAAGTACTGGCCTGCTTCATTTCTTGTCTGAATTGCAGCATGTCGATTCAGATGCTGACAATCCTTTTCCTTCTCACAGTGGCAAACATATTGCTTTTTTATCTTCTTATAAAAAAACGAACATCAAGTTACATTTGGGGAGAATGTAAATCAAGAAATTGTAAATTTGTTTATATTTTGTGCAGAATCTTAAAAAAATAATTCCCTTTAAAATCCTTTCTCCAATAAAATTAATGAAGAACATTAAGTCGTCCCCATAAATCTGCATATTAGAGTCTTTCAAACACAGTCTTGGTAAGCCTCTTTCTTAAATATGAAGATCTGATCTCAATTTAATTTTTCTAGTTCGTTTTCCCAGACCACACATTAAACAGATAAGGGTGATAGACTCTTTCATAGTTATAAAAATTAAATTATACCTTATTACCGTATTGTTGGCAGTTTAAAAAACAAATCACCAACACCAGGTCGAGGTTAAACGTACATTAAAGACCTAGATGTATTTGGCCCAGTGGACTTAATGCCTCTGTACTGCAGTGTTTGCTGTGTACCAAAGGGTCTGAAGATACTATAAAGATATTTTGATGCAGATCAACATTCCTGATGACATTCCATGATGTTGATGACAAAGTTTATCCGTGCCAGTACTAATATTACTCATGTCTTGTACTCTGAATATCTTCTTTAAAACGAAGACCAAAAGATTATTGCAACACTTTGTGTATTAGTACTTACACAGC
The DNA here is from genome assembly GCA_017312745.1 of Gryllus bimaculatus. NCBI lineage: Eukaryota > Metazoa > Arthropoda > Insecta > Orthoptera > Gryllidae > Gryllus > Gryllus bimaculatus. Next base: position 662,612 of record BOPP01000195.1, on the reverse strand, counting down.
AGTCTCTTCACCATTTCGATATATTCTGCACAATTTGTATTTGAATCAAGATTCTTTGAACCCCTTAAGGCTAAGTCCACTGGTCCAGCATCAAACTCTGAGCCTAAGCACCAACACTAGCAGTCCATGTTCTCTCACCGCAACACTCTCTCATGCTGCTTCATTCAGCAAAGAAAGACCTGCGAGATTTCAGTACTATTCACACCACTACACATTAAAGGAGACAGTGAAAGAGAGACATAAGCCACAGTTTCGAGTGATTTGGGTTTAGGGTATCACGATTTCCCCTTCCCATCCAGAATTACAGGTTTTTCATTTTCTCACTGGATGGCATAACACCTAATTTTTTTGGCCCTGCATTGACTTTCAGATGTCTGCCAAACATTAAATAAATTAAATATCGTAACTACATTAGTGCTCTTATGATTTTTTGTCACTGGCCCCCTTAATTTCGTTTCTCTAGCATTATTTCAATTTGTGTAATTTGTTTTTACAACTATATTCTTAGAAACACATTTCAACCTACAGTGGATCAGACACTACAATCCACAAAAAGGAGAAAATCTGTCTGAAAGAGTACTGTCCACCAAGATTTAAAGGCGATTATAGGGAAATCACACAGCCTGTCTGTGAAACATTCATTCACTTTGGAGCAGTCCCCACCAACGTACACACCTCACAAAACAGGTAATATGTGCCTGAATGAGAGGAATAAAAAACATTTTCCCAACACTGGACCTCTTACGTCCATCTCATTGGCGCTCTCTGGAGAGACTTTCACACGTCACACAACAGAGAATATCTCTCTATAAAAGCGTAGTAATGCAAAAACGTACGTCTACGCAGCACATGGCAAACAAACTACAGGAATTCACATAGCGCAAGGGGCTAATTGCAAAAATTCACGAGATTTAACTACATCACTTTATTAGAATTAGTCTCTCAGATCGGGAGACGAGCCGTAGGAACATTCGTGTACCCCTCGCGAGTGGCGGCCTCTGCGCTGGCGGTGCGTGCGCAGTCGCACGAGCTACGTTTCCCCAACTGCGCGTCTTCTCCGCGAAAGAATCGCATTGAACCGTCACCGTGAGTGAAATAACAGGGCGACCTCTCATTTCCTAAAACAAATTACCATGCTTTTTCCACTTTTCCACACCATTTAAAAAAAATTTCACTGATAAAATTTTGAGTATTTTACATTATGTAAAGAATATATTAAAGACTGAAACTTATCTGTCGGTTCCCTGATTTCGCCGTAACAAAGTACAAGAAAAATCTTCAAAGACAAATCGAGGAAAAAATAATGCTACACTATTTTTTTTAGGAATATCTAGTTTCATAACAATCTCAAACGTATCCGTGACTTGCTTTGACTAGTCATTCTTTAACAAATATCCTGATTTTTCCAAAGCAATGAAATTTTCTGATTTTTTCAAGATATCTATCTTTTCCAGAAAGTGGCCACCCTGAAAACTACGCACACACAGGCGAGAAGTGCATAATCTGAATATGCCCACAATTCACGTAGGGAATCCACGTAGCTCTAAATCGAAACGAGTGCACGTTCACGTTGCGCATTATTCTAGGTGATTTCGTTCAATCGAAACTTGAGATCTGGACTACACTAGGAACTTTTATAGTGCATAGACTGCACGAAAAACACACGTAGCCTCATTTATCCTGCATACGAGTACCATACTCAGCCCCACTTCCACGTTTTACAGCTTATATCATCTAAAGGAGGAATATTGCTTGTACGAACATCCAAATCCAAAAAGGAACTGGAATTCACCTAGATTCATTTAAACATCGCGTTGAAGACAAATGCACGTGCTAAGCGTGGAGTTCTGAAGGAGGAATATTGCTCGCAGGAGTACACAAGCCCGAAAACTTACAGGTTCATTTAAACTGCACGCGCAAGACACCTTCCGCATGTGAAGGCTGGGATCCTCTGAATGAAGAGTATTGTTCACATGAACGCCCGAGAGAGAAAACACCTCGTTTTGAGAACTGGATCCACTGACATCGTGCATTCACCAAAGGAGTACGTCGAGTTTCGAGGAATTTCGCTTACACGAAAGACTATCTCTGAAAAACTTCGGGAAAGCTTGTCGTAGTTTTCAAGTGAACCTACATACAGAAGAATATTTCTACGCGGGAAGACTCACATCTTCTAATCGAGGAATATTCCTCGTAGGAACATCTATGTCTGAGAAGGGAGGGAAATTTCACCTGCAAGGAAACGATGCTTCCGCGAAATAAGGCCAGAGTATTCCAGCCAAGGAACGCTGCTCGTACGCACGTCCACATACGCATACGGGAACTCACGTGGTCGCAAGTGTAACCACAACGCATCGAACCACCAGCGCGAGGAATGTTGCCCGTACGAATGCCCACGTTGGACCAGCTAAGTGAATTCACGTAGACTCATTTAACCAGCTCGCACACCACCACTTCCGCGTTTTAAGGCTAGGGAACGAGAAACGGCGCTCGTCCGAAAAGCTACGGGAAGGGCCGCGGTCTCAAACATCGCACCGAACCATCGCCGCGTGCAAAGGTTTGGCTCCTCGAGACGAGGAGTGTTGCCCGCGCGAACGACCGCATCGGAGGATCCGAGGCGCTCAGACGCCCCTGCGGCCGCCGCGGCCGCCGCGCGGGCGGCGCTTGGGCGGCGGGCAGCTGTGCATGACGCGCTTGTGGCGCAGCAGGTCGCTGCTGTACGCGGAAGCCACGTCGCACTCGTCGCAGCGGTAGGGCTTCTCGCCCGTGTGCAGGCGGCGGTGCACGGCCAGGTCGCTGGCGCGCGGGAAGGCGCGCTCGCACAGGTCGCACTCGAAGGGCGGGCTGTCCAGCCGCCCCCGCGCGTCCCGCCCCGCGCCGCACGACGACGCCGCCCCAGCCCCGCCGCTGCACACACACACGACTTGCATTTATTACACATTTTAGAGCTTTGCTTTACAACAGGAACAAGAAAGCAGACATGCCTGTTGATATTGCTGTCGAAATAAAACAAATGAGGAAACTACAGAGTGTAATACATAGTGATGTGTAAAACATAATGATAATATTAATAATGTCTTTATTAATGGCGAGGCTCAAGCCGTAGGGCTAACCACTGAATTTACATACATTAATGCAGAGTAGTAGCATTTTAAGAGAGGGATGCAGTTCATTTATGTCTGGGACCATCCCGGCGTACGCCTTAAGCGATCGAGAAATTCCGGAAAACCTCAATCACGATGGCGGCTTAGGCTTAGTAGAGCAGAATATGATACACGTAGTAGGGAAAGAGAAGAGAGAGAATGTTCAGAGGAAGGGGCCATAAAGAAAAAATGGGGTAATGTGTAGGGGAAAGGGAAGGAAGAAAAGGAGGAAGTTGAAGAGGGATTACTACAAGAAGGAATCGCTGTGACAACTTCTGCTTGGTCACTGCAACATAACTGCAGGATATGTACATGCACTCACTTTGCAAGAGCTTTACGCTTAGATCATTTGTATACGGCTTCATCACTATGTCTGCAAAGTCAATGCCTTGCATGGCATTCATTTGCTTCCCTATCTATCAAACTGGTCCCTTCTTACAGTATACTTCTTCACAGTACACAGTACATGCTCCGTGTTAAATGCCCTATGGCGACGTGTTGGTTAGCGATCAACGCGGCGGTCAAAGAATACTAGGCCGCCTTACAATTCGTAATCCTTCTACTAAACCTAACCAAAAAGTAAATGTGACTATGTATGTATATTTGTATATATATATATATATATATATATATATATATATATATATATATATATATATCCGCACACTTCAGTAGCATATATCCATACTTTTACGTGTTTCGCTAGGATCGATTGCGCATCCTTAACTACCCCCCCAAAAGGGGGGGGCTGAGCTCGGTGGTGAGATCCTGCGCCAGCTTGCGGGGTAGCCCCGTCCAGGCACCGCCCCCACCGGGACAAACCACGCTCCTCACATGCACGGCAGGCAAGCGTGTAAGTAAGATCGAGGAAGGGGTAGGACTCGTGGTCCGTTTGGTAGGGTTGAAATGTAGTAAACCTTGCACAGGTGGAATTCAGTCGCTGTCTGGAGAATGCTAGCGGCCGGCTGCTCTGATTCGTAGTTTTCCGAGGTTTCTCCTATCAACACCAGACAAATGCTGGAGCAATCCCCTACCAAACGGGCCACGGACCGCGCGATATCTTTCGTTCCCCTTCCTTGTCCTATCCTCACCCCTTACACATACGCACTACACATACCGGGAGCTTGGAGCTTGTCCCAGCAGAGGCAAAGTGGGAAGATACCTGGATGAGGGAAACCCCGCCTGACCTCGCCACCCGCGACACAACCCACACTGCCCTTAGGAGTGGAAGAAGCCTGCTCACCCGCGGCGGCGGCCGGCAGGGCGCGCGCGTGCTGCAGCAGCAGCTGCATGGTCTCCGGGTCCACGGGCTCCATCTTGACGGTGGGCGGCGCGGGCGGCAGGCACGCGGCCAGGAGCGGCGGCGGGGGCGGCGGCGGGGGCGGCTGCGCGTGCGACGGGTGCAGCAGGCCGGCCTCCTCCGCGAAGCCTGCAACACACACGCGCCACTCCCGCTATGCACGCCGCCCACACAAACAACACTTGTCTCGAGATCAGATAGACCGCCATGTGCAAGGTAGACAATTGTTCACGAGCGCCATTGTATATTTAGTAACGAGCAGGTAATGGTCTTTCAGTCACGTGTAATATACGAGCAGTTATGGAATTAGTTTATAATGTGAATATTTATAACACCAGTGCATGTTTTGGAAACGAGTGACGTTAGGAGCGAGTGTTCAAATTCGTACGAATGCAATAAAGCAAAATTATAAACTACTTACATATACATAAAGTCGCGTGGGCCTGGTTTCGCCTCCACTCCTTTTGATACCCAGAGATGTAACTGTTACTGAAATGCGTCGGACGACTGTATTGCCTTCATTATGAATTATGCAGAATATAACGTAATTTATGATATTTTTTAAAATAAGTATTGCATTATTAAATTGTTTAAACAGCAGGAAAAATTATCGCTATGAAATTAAAAACAACACTGGGACACTTAATGTAATTTAAGGACAATACTGTTAAATATAACATAAAATATAATTTCTAAACATAAGATGAAATCACAAAACCATAGTGCTCTTTGCAAACCATTTTAGAAGTAATGGAATCACTAATGACACAGTCATTGATGCAAGCTTAAATACACTCCAAAAAACTGAAATAAAGTGAGTTGGTTGAGGTCAGTTAAGCACTGTCTATAAAGAACCCTGGATAATCAGGGGCAAGGTATGCATTCTCTTCTGATGTGATACGTCAGTGTTCGGCGGGTTGCCTACAACAAATTTCGACGCGGATTCTGCCTTCTTTCTCCAGCACCCGATTTTCGATAGTAGCTACATAGCTAGGCCAAGTTCAGTCGCTGTCTGGAGCGGATGAACTCGACTATACTAGAGGCCGGCTGCTCTGATGAGTACTTTTCCATCGTTTCTTCCATCAACACCCATTGACACGTGTCGATATAGCACTCTGTACTATATTTTGAAAGCAACTTAGGAAAGGATATGAGTGATCTGGGCTAAAGAATAACAAAGTGAATGAATAAATGATTTATTTGCAACTTATTAAATTTTACATATAATAATATTTCATTCTAAAACCTTTCATATCAAAACTAATACTTTTTCTACCAAAGCTAATATTTAAAGCTATGACTTACCTCACAATCTATCAAACAAAAGGAAGATTGACTTGTACCTTAAATTTTCTAAATTCGAAATTGTATTCTATTTTTTTAAAGCGGGGACCTTCAGTTTTCAATAACTCCTTGTCCCCCTCATTCATTTTCGTAAATTTTCACAATCGGTCGAGCTAAAATAGAAATAATAAAAGAGATCTTATTTTTTGAATGGGTCGTAAGATTCCTTCCGTTTTTTAACTTATGGCGACTAGTAATTAAATCCTTATTACTTTAAACAATTCCTATTCACTGAGAGCTAGTAGACAAAGTGTAACTTCTAATACACTTACACATGACTTTAGTACACAAACACGTGTTTCTTAAGAAATGCGTAAATAAAATATCGTAGAGGTCAATTTATAAGTATTGAGTTGAATTGAATTGTTGCCTTATTTTACGTGGCGAGACTCAGGCCATGAGGCCTGCTCTTCCGTCTGACCACGCAAATTTCGCTACGCTCCTTTCACCAAATACCAGAGAAAGGAGGTATTTCTTGGGCAAGAAAGAGGCGATTTGAATTTAGCTCAGAGGCTTCATTTAGGCTTGAGGATCTTTTACATGCAGTAAATCTACTAACATGGGGCAGCTGGCTTTACTTCCCCTCCCAAGGAAAGCGTACGAAGAATTTTTTTGCTCTAAAAATCCACTTCGATCGGGTTTGAACATGCGTACTTGGGTATAACAGTCCGATACGCCAACCGTTACACCACCAATAGTAGTAATTTATTGAAATTAAAATATATTACACCTTCAAAAGGAGCTTTGAATACATTTTTATTCCATAATACTGTAGGCAATTTTTATTTTACGTTTGGTAGCCACTTTTCAACCCTTCAACGAGTAATCTTGAGGCATTTGTAATAATGCGATCCAATTTCATTAATAGAGATCAATTTATGATCTTGTCGTAGATGAGATATATGTTTTTTCTGAGGAAGGAATCAAAGTTGGAATGCGAAATGTAAAATAAAAAGTACCAAAAATTATTATGGAATAAAAACTTCAAAGCTTTATTTAATGCCTGTTTTACTTATTTGATTGTCTTTAATCAGAGGAAAGCTGAATTAACTTATTAAATTATTTTTTTGGTAGTGAAGTATTTCGAGTTGTATAATATACGCAATATAAGTAAGTGCTACAAGAAGAGAAGACATTCCGAGGCCTTTCTTCATCTCTCAGAGATTTAAATATATATTTTTGGTACTGATGTTTATAAAATAATGAAGTATTACAAATTAATGTCAAAATTAACTTGAAATGAGTAAAAAAACACAATACAACTATTCATAACGGTCCAAATTTGTCTTTAGGAAATCTTGATTTTGTACTGGTTAGAAAAGTAGTTTGTGCAAAATGCACAGTACCTAAGCAGGGAGGCGAGGAAACTGTAATATAAAAAATGTATGAAACTCGCGGGTAAATAGTATATTAAGCAGCTATTTTATAATTTTAAGCTTCATTGCCTGAGCACGTGCTTTGAAAACCCGAGACGTTGTCCCCTATCTTGCTAGATGCAGTTCGCATGGCTAATTCTGACTTTAATTATAGCAAATTTTAATATATAACACAAAATGAATACAATTTATTTTTCCTTATCGTGTATGGTTGACGAAAGCGTTACGTCATTATTTGGGGTGGGGGGTGGGGGGACGAGGATGCTGCGTTGCGTAATTTATGGACAGCCGCTAGCTTCCCTAAAGGTCTGAGTGAGTAGCGTCGTCGTTAGGGCTCCGTCAGAAGGGGGCGTGGCCCTGCTGCTGCTTGTGCACGCAGCGCAGGTGGGCGAGGAGGTTGGCGGCGACGTTGAAGCCCGCGCCGCACGCGTGGCACTTGAAGCGCCTCTGCCCCTGCCGCTGTTGCTGCTGCTGCTTGGCGGTCGCGGCCGGCGCCGGCGGGCGGTCGGCGGCGGGCGAGCGGGCGGGGCCGGGGCGCTGCGGGGGCGACGGGGGCCGGCGGAAGCGGGGCGCGCGCCGGCCCTGCTTTCGGCCGCGTGTGGATCATCGCGCCGCCCTGCGCGACGCCGCCGCGCGAGGTCCCCGCCCACGCCGCCGGAAGGCGCTGCGGCTCGACGCGAGGCTCTGGCGCGCGGCGGCGGGCTCCTCCGGGCGCTGGAGGCTCGCGGCGCGGGCGGTTTGCGCCGGCCGGGGCGCGGGCTTAGCCGAAGGCGGGGCGAGGGAGGGGCGGGGGCGGGGGCGGGCGCTGGGGCGGGGGCGGCGCGTGGGCTGAGCTGCCGCGGGCAGTGGGCCGGCAGTTGGGGCCGGCGGAGGCGGTGGCGGCGGGCGTGTAGACGCAGCACCGCCTGCAAAACAATTGCCAGCGTCAAGCGACGGCCGCGGAGCGCCGGGTGGGACTGCTCTAAAGGCCCGCGCTGTCCAATCGGCTGCCGTCGTAGGCTTCGAGAGGCCTGGACTGAAAAGAGTGTACAAGATACGCAATTCTTCATTGGCGCATCGGACGCGCTCAACCAGCGATGGTCCCCGTTAACCTGGCGAAGGGGCCGCGTGAACGCCGTCCTGCTTTCCGTTATGCAACAAACGCACACGCGTTTTAACTACATTATAAATTTCAAAATTATTTAAATTTTTTCACGTAATTTTTTTTAAATCGATCAACTGGTCGTATAAATATCAAAGTAATAATTAACTTTTCAAAATATTTTTTCTTTGACTCAACTCAAAATTCCTTGTTTTTTTTCTTCGATTGTCAGGTCTCTTGATACTCAAATTATTCAACGTGTCGTTCATTATAATAGTTCACTTCACGCAGCGCCGTTTTTGTTCACACTCTTTGATAAAAAAGGTCTTGATATACGCGAATGATAATAGTTTTGTTCTATAAACAGAAAGATATCATTTATTTCTGTGTTGCATAATTATTACCAATAGTTCTTGTTCCCTGTGTCGAAGCAGCGAATACAAGACAGTGTGGTCACACTGAAGACTGTCAAGACGCACACTTACACGTTTGCCTCTCACCATCTAAAATGTCTCACATTTTGAAAATGCACAATTTCCGTAGATTGTTGCAGGAGAAAAAAACTGTTTGACAGGAGTTTACTCACGACGATCGTCCCGATTTTGATGCCCGTTGCCGAACTTTTTACCATTCCTCCGCTAAATGTAGAACAGACAAAACTACTCGATTGGGTAATTGCTGGTCGAAATTTCCATGCCAAAATTCCTTTTGAGAGCCTCCTGAGGCTAAATAAAAAGGCTTTTTACCGTGTCTGCACGGAAATGTCACGCACAACAGCAGATTGAAAGCTTTTATGCTCTTAGTACCCACGCTAGAGGAAAAGTATATTAGAGTTCTTTCTATGTACAATATTTCGGATTTATTAATTCATATAATGCACACACATTTTCTAAAAAATGGCAACATATGTTTTATCCGAATCAACATTACATTTAAATTAAACCCTTATGGGGCTGGGAAAATGAGGAAAACATAAAACGTTGGTGGTTCGAGCATTTCCGAAGTCTACGAAGAGGAAAAGTTTAGGTAACATTCCGTCAGTATTTTGTGTTAAGAATTCAATTCTTTTGACGTTCAATTACTGGTTTCAGTGATACTAAAAGGCGAGAATATTGGAAAAGGAAAGAAATGTGGGTACACTGGAATGGTAGTATTGGAAACTACAAAATTCCGGTTGTACAGTACCACAAAATGTACATTCGGAATTTCACAATGGTCTAAAATGTTTACAAAAAACATACACATTAAATATTTATTCTGCAAATTATTTACATATTTCTTGGGATATCATTCCATTGATTTGCGACAATAAATCAACTTCTAAAGTTTTAAACAAAGATGTAAATGAACAACACAAAAATCTAATAACCATAAAGTATTCACCCACACTGCATACCCGAACAAAAATATCTCCCCACTAAGTTGATTATCACATCACAAAGCGACCATGGGCAAAATGCATTGTGGAAGGCGCGCTTATCTAGCTTCAAATAAGGTTTCTAGGATACACGAAACACTCGAAGGATGTCCATGTGACAAAGAGTATATTTTCCTCGAAATCGCGTTACACTACGCAATTAACACGTGTCATTATCTTGGGGCTGCGATTCCTCTCGCCTGCACCTCTGCTGACCATGGTTCGCATGATGAAGACCAGTAATAAAAGCAAAAGGTGAACCGTCATCTAAATGTGAAGAGAGCTTATGGGATTACAGAGGAAGCGGAGTTTTACACATTCGCCGAGTCGATAGTTTCCTCCGATCGATTCCGGCGGAATGGCGGCTGGGCCGATCCGAATCACCTTCCCCGTCCTGTATGTGCTCCCACCTTCGGAGCTCTGATGCTGATTCTGTCTGCGGCAGAAGAAAGAGTGCGCCGCGGACCGTCAGAAGCTGGGGACGTGACCAAAGAATGGTCAAGCGCAAACCTCAACATCAAGATCTCGCTCTCTTCCGTTGGGTCCCATGGTGAATAAGAGATAGTACATGGAGCGGGAAGCTCGATTTGTTCGAAAGAGCAGTTTTGCCTCTGGAAGAATAACGAGACAAGAGTAATGAAGCAGTATTATTTTTTATCTCCCACCTTCCCACGTTTTGTAAGACTTGTGATATTTTATGAAACTATTTTATGTTTAGTTTGGTTTGCGATTTCGGCTACCTGCAACCGCGAGTGCAGGACGAGTAGTCTATGTACAGAGGAAAAATACTTATGTAACGTTTTACGTAAGTTTTCCCACATCTTCATTGGCAGAAACTGGCCGTATTCGACCCCACGCTACAAGCTCTAAAATTGTATCATCTCACACAACTCGCGTAATACACATTCTAACGACCCAAACTAAATTACCGGAACATGAATGGGAATTACGGGAAAAATTTGAGTCTAAATGTGCAAAACCTTTTCGATAGAAATCCGCATCCCTGGCTCCATTAGATTAACTTCTAATACTCGGGTCAAATATATAGTTGCCTCTGGTGATCACAACCGACTTCCAATCTCAAGCAGTGGATTCAAATCCAAGTAGTTCACTAACTGTACGGTGCAAGAATCCAAGACAAGCAAGCAAGTTTTATGGCATGTAAAGAGCCCTTCGAACGCCACTTGGGCGTTTCTGTCAAAATGAAATCTGCCTTTAGATCATAACTTCAACTGGATTGGTGCTTACGAGTCATAATCACCAACGCACAGTTAAACTGCCGAATGCGGAGAGGAAACAGAGGCGCGCCCTACCTCTTAGAAACAGGCAAATGGATCATCTGCAACAGGCCCAGACCGCGAGCCAATCAGAGGGACTTGCGTTACCCGAGCCCCTGGGCTGGAAAAGATATAACACCGGGGGAGGAGCATTACTGCGCCACTGCCCTGAAGAAGCCTACGACATGACAGGCGAAACGTCGGCCTACCTGCCAATGTCGCGGCGTCACCCGGACAGCCTGGAAGTCATGAACTCGAGCCGCGGAAGCCTACGAGTACAAATGGATCATCTAGATAGGCACGCAGCGCTCCGCGACAAAGCAATGGGAAATTGTTCCTGGAACATCACAAGCGAACCCAACAGGGACTTCAAGGCCTGAGATACAAGCCCGTTTCTTGCGGCCGCCAACTCGAGGATGCCACATTCTTGTGAAACTCTTGAGGGAGATGCACAGGTAACGAGATAAGACTCGTTTTGGTCCCTAACGTTTTGACGTTTCACAACTTAACCCTCTAAGTTCAGAAAATGACGCAAAGACTTTGTTCTCTTGAATTCTCCGAAAAAATTCTGCTCGCCAAAGAGTAACTTGGATGTAAATAGAGGATAGAACATGGTTTTCCTTAGGCTTGATTTCACACAAAAACATACCGTTGTGACGAATTCAGGGTGCGCTACAGTAATACTCGTTCTACTTCAATGAATAGAGCGGTAGCACATACGTCCATGCTTCCCTATTGAAATGCAGTTGTCGATGCGGCCTCCTCACTATTTCAGAAGAGGCATCGATATTAACAAGAGAAATGCATTTGTCCTAACAGAGTCATGCCGGGAATCAATTAAATGGGTAAACGTATCCTTCAAGTGCACGTATATTAATTTAAATAAACCAGTCTATAAAGTTTTCTGTGACCATCCCATACATGCTTTTACATAATTACTGGCAGCGGTGTAGACACAGCGCAATAAAACCAAGTTTATTATTACGGGGGGAAATTCTGATTGCGTACACGCAGCCCAGAGGGTGAGATCTTGCTTGCTGCAACTCGCGCTCGCTGCAGCAGTAAACCAGAGCTACAGACGCAAACAAAACGGGCTGTTGCTTGACGCCTACGGGACCAGACGCTTGAGAATACTTGCATCACAGACTTGGAGAGGTCGGTGGAAACCATTTCTTGGTGCAGTGAGAGTGCGACCCCAGGCTGCCTAGTCCCAGTTGCGCGCGGCGGGCCCGCGCGGCGTGGGCGGCGGCGCGCCGTGCGCCTTGCGCTTGTGCTTGTGCAGGTGGCTGCTGTAGGCCGTGGCCACGCCGCACTGGTCGCAGCGGTAGGGGCGCTCGCCCGTGTGGATGCGCAGGTGCGTCTGCAGGTGGATGTGCTGGCGGAAGGCCTTGGCGCAGTGCGGGCACGCGAAGGGGCGGTCGCCCGTGTGGTGGCGCAGGTGGCGCGTGAGCTCCGAGGGCGTGGGGAAGGCCTTGGCGCACACGCGGCACGCGTGCCGGCGCAGCGCGCTCCCGCGGCCACGCGCGGCCGGCTGCAGGGCGAGGCGGCTGGCGGGGGCCGCGGCCGGGGCCGGGGCCGGCGCTGCCGAGACGAAGGCGCGCGGCTGCCGGGCGCCGCGCACGCCGCCCTCCGCCGCCGCCGCCGCCGCCAGCGCCGCTCCTGCGGAACAGGGCGCGCGGTTGGTCTCGCTGCTGCGCCGCTTCGGGCCCCTCGGGGCTCGGCGCCAACGCCTTCTAACGCGGCCACAACACTCCACGTCGCGTGCGAGTCTTCTCGTTGAGAAACACCGCAGCCTTCACTGTCTCTCACGTTGCAAACAAAAACTTCGTTTTCACGTTATGGCGTGTAGAGCGAAACCCAGAAATGGAACTCTGTGCTATACTGAAGACCGCTTTCGTTTCATTATCTGCAAGTTACGACATCTAAAAACAGTGCTTGCTAGTGACCTTCGTCGCTATTACAAAAGGCGCTTCGGTGCTTTACGATGCAAATTTAAGTTCTTAAAACATATTTTACTTTATTTCCAGCTAAATTAATAAAGTCAACTAATCAGACTATCTTTTGTGTCTTTCAATAGGTACACACATCACGTATGAACCAATGGCTTTGTAGATGACGCAGCCCAATAACGCTTTTTCATAAATCCATTGAACATTACGTTTATTCCGTGACCTCTACAAACTTCAGGTGTATCACTTCTCCCGCGTGCGTGCAGAATGACAAACACTTCCCGTTAAGAACGCAAGATAATTGTGTCAGAGCACATCCGCCTCCTGCAGAAACCAGAGACACGGTGGCACCCGGGGGGAGCCAACAACACAAAGCAAAGTGAAAACGCCAGAACTGAATAATTGTTTTGGACTCAAGAAGTACACCTCCTCCCCTCTCGCCCTCATCACTACTACCCGGCCATCGACGAGTTCATTCCCACATTCAAGTATCTCCTTTTCCATTTGTTTTCTCCTTACTCTACTCTTACATCCTGTCAAATATTGTGTTCAAAACTGGGGGTTATCATACAACGAATGGTTTCCGAAAACCACAGAATCTACTCTTTAACTATACGGCTGCAAAATAATCCTTTCCTTCGTGGAAAATTGTATTCCTAGGAGGAACGACACTTGGGGAGTAAGCCCTTCGATTCGGCTCTTCTGTGGCCTCTTGTGGAGCTCCCAGCCGGAAGGACGCAGTCGGCGCCGACCTGCTCGCCGCTTGCAGGGTTTGCCCTAAGGTTCTTCCCTCCCCCGGGGCGGGCTCTACTCCCCCGCTACGAGTGCGGCAGCGTTAGGGAAGGGAGGGGTCGAGGATGAGGAAGGGAAGATCGCGTGCAGCCGATGGGCAGGCACTGCCCTGGCATTCCCCTCCAACTGATCCCAGAGATTCCACCTCCACACGCTCACGCAGCACCGTATCCCCCTCGGCGTAGAAACTGTTGTCGGGGACTTCATCTCTGTGGTGGTGGGTGCGTGCGAGGACGGGGCCTGTTCGCATCCAAGCAGGGGAGGTTTTCTACCAGGAAATCCTGCCACCGTTGGCACTCGAACCCTGGACTTCCCGACAACGAAGCTTCAGCTGTCGACTGACACTCACACGCGCTATCGCAGACGGCGACTTCATTAATATTTCTATAAAACGTACTACACAGTGTTCCTGCAGGTCAAGGAATTCTTGCGCTAGCGGAATGCCATGGGTGTACTCCAACGGCGGAGGGGGGCACTGCTAAGTCATTTTCATACGCAAAAGAATTCCATATCTAAATTAATAACTTATAAATGAATATAAAGCAACAAATAAAACTAAATTTAAAATTCAGCAAAAGTGAAAAATTATTTATTAGAAACGTCGGCTGATCGCTACACATTGAGCACGCCCCCCCCCCCCGATAAAAATCCTGGTTACGTCAAGAGCGAATAAACTAAGGATGCCACCTTTACAGCGCCCGGCTGTTCTGAGTTAATTAGCGCAGTCACGTATTCCATTGGATGCTTATATATTGCTACATATCCTACAAATGATTTGAATCGTTAGGGTATAGTCGTATTGCGCTATTTTACTTCCTGAAATACCTAGCGCCCAGTCAGTTATTTACCGCAATCTTTAGACACAATGAATCATTATTTTAAAGTATTCCCTATTCACCCTTCAGTTAAAAAAGGAAGTACTTTTACTTACAATCCAGTGCTGCTATTTTATGCATCTTTAGACAGAAGAGATGACATAAACCATTAAATATGACTCGGCTTCAGGAACTATTTAAAATATAACAATTTCATTAAGCACGTTGTTTCGGTATAATGTCCTCGACTCTACAGCTCACGGCTACAAAATCCCCCCTCTCTATGATTTGTTTTAGATCACCACCTGTGATAGGCAAAACACCAGAAAGCAAAAGAAAGGAAATTTAACAAAATTACATGTAAAACTGCCTTTCTTAAAAAAGATAAAAAATTTAATATTAATAAATAATCAATGTTGATTTTTTTTTTCAATTTCGAACGAAACGGTTCATAAGTTCAAAACCCTTTTCGACATTTAAGGAAGTTAAGTAGAGACCACTGGTTGGGGTACATGCTAACATTCCACGCTTGTAAATCAATGTCCTAAAAAAGAAAATACCCCAGGCTTTTTTTCATGTCAACTAGGCGTTGCGGCAGTGAAGACCCAATGCTGTGCCTGGTTTAACCTACTAACACTCCCCATTTTGGAATATCTCCGCCCACAGAACTACCGGAAGCTTAAAAAACTGAAATATAGCAGGGACCAACAGCGATATTTTATCTTAAACCTCTTTTCTTGTTGATTGGGAAGTTTATGCTAGTGAACTCGGTGCTCTTTAGAAATTAGAATGTGACAATAAGTGTACATCGCTCCAATTTTCTGAATTTGTTAAACTCACTTCTTTGAAATAAAGTTGTTACTAGATTCCGAGGTAAAGCAATCTGCCTTGTATAATACTCGTCTTCATTATCTAATTTCATTCTAAATATTGCGGGACAGACGTCTTCGCGCCTAAGACGAGGGCGGGTTGCAAGAGACCGCGCGACAACAGCCTAGTTCACTGCCCACCCCTTCACACATCAGCTCGCTGGCTGGCGTCCTGAGATCAGGCTCCGCAGATGCGAAGCCAGCCCCACTCGTTTCCCGACTCGCGCCTTGTGTGTGTGTGTGTGTGGGGGGGGGGGGGGCTCGCGGGAACTCGGAGCGCAGGCGTTCACTTCTTAGAACAGACCCGTCACGCACATCACGCACTCAGGGGAGAGGTACAAAGTGAGAAGCAGGATGAATTTTAGAAAATGTATGAGAGAGAAAAAAAAACGCGACTGAATGGAAGAAATATTTTTATTTACATCAGAAACAGACTGTGTGTGATGTGCTATGTGGAGAGGTTAATTTGAAGTTACATTCATGTCCAGAAGAAAAACAAGAGGCCATCTCAGCATTTGCTTCAAGATCAGGGAAACTGGAGGAAATCCTGATCGAGATGGGGGTCATTGACCCAGAAACTGAAGTACAATACTTGTTACAGGTTCTTTAGAATTATACAGTCCAAATGGTAAAAAATACATTAAATGTCATTGTTAAAATTAATATTACTTTCCTTTTGGATGTTCGGTATAGTCTCTAATTGTAGAATAAAAGTAAGGCAGTGAAGGCTGGTTTGATAGAATTATATTGTCGTTGTATACCTTTTCCGATGGAGTTTATAACTGCGGGAATGTTTCTCATCGATGTTTGAGCAGTCCAATAGTTTTACAAATGAGGCTCGTGTAATTAAACAAACTCGGAAACGAAACTATTCTTTGTACAAATTCTATTGACATGACATATTGTTCTTGAAGATATTTTAAGATGGAATTTATAATTGCTGGAACATTCCCATTAGTAGTCTCCGTTAATGGCATACATATACAAAATGTTCTTCCAGTTTTGTAAATTTAAAACAATATCTTAAAAATTTGCAATTTAAATAAAGAGGCCACGCCGCCTCTCTTAACTAACCTTGAAACGCTTGAGCGTTGTGGTAGACAACACCAGCGATTTTCTTTCCAACAACTCGCGAGAAAAACTCTTCACCTACGGAAATTTATCAAGGCGTCTAGGAGTATTTCATATCTGAATGTTTAAGGGCGAATTTCTTAGAGTAGTGTTCATGAGAAAATCTTTTCCAATTTGTTCACGATAGAATTTCTCCCCAAAATGTATTGGTTGTGTTCGTCAAAAATGAAAATAGCTTCATATTGGAACCATCTTCTGAACTGTAAGTGAAAATACAATATTTTCACTAAGATATTTAATGTATTAGTTACCATTTGGACTGTATAATTCTTAAGAATCTGTTATAAGTGTTGTACCTCAGCTTCTGAGTCTTTGATCCCCATCTCGATCAGGTTTCGTCCAGTGTCCCTTTGAGTGGATGTTAAGATGTCTCCTTGATTTGCTTCGCTGAATGGGAACATGTTACATAAACGTAACTTCACTGTATGGGAACGTTTTCTAGAGTTCACAGGGAAATTTAGTTATTTCAAATTATCGTGTACGTTCTCACATCGGTGAGTGGATTTCTTCATGAAAGGCGCGATGAGGAATAACAGCCCAAATCTACAGCTGATCTCTCTTTGCAAATAGTTTTTATTATTCGGAAGCGAATACTTTATCCATTTTTTCAAAACCGCTCATTTTCATGCTTAGAAATGAACTTGTAAATGACTTAGGGAGCGGCTCATAGAATTTAATAAAACACGCACAGAGTACACTTCTTCTCACAGAATGTTACAAAGTTGTAACTGTGTTTAACGTTAAATAAAAGTATAAACTCCATCATGACATGTTCCCCGCTTATACCCCTGCACATACTCCACATGCACCCTATAATATAGACTAGAATTCCTCTCATTGTCAGTTTACATAATGCCAAAGTTTTCAAAATATCAATGTTTCTTCAAAAATACTGATGTTTTAAATATCGATATATGCAAGTCCATGTTTATTGAACATTGTTGTTTTATGCTTGTATGCAATGTTTTATTCATGGAAATTTCTGTAATCACAACTTTGTAAAAGTTAAAATATGAAATAATAACTGATGGTACCATTCTGTGTGTACCAAACTCACTAATGTGGGTTGCATTACCTTCATCAAGCAGACTATCCCTCCCGACATTATCCGCATACCCTTGTATTTCGCACATAGAGTGGGGCACATTCAGGAATTGTGATTGCCAAAAAAATGGAACACAGAGTTCAAAGCTCTGCTGTGCTTATAATCATTTGATGAACAGAGACAGAATATAAGCAGCAAACTTTCAGAAATTTAAATCAAAGCTGATGAAGTGGTAATGCAATTATAAAATGAAATTGAATAATACATGTTCAAGATAGGACATAATTATTTCTTAAGAAAATCTCACTGTTCTCACAAATCTTGAATTCAAGGGTTGTAGACCATACTGTACTATCTTTTAAATAGTTTGATTCTATTGATGAATCAATCAATAAAATTTAGAAATGACAAAACCTGTAGTTTCTACTGATAGTATAGTTATTTTTGAAGACAAGATGAAATGCCAAACATCATAGGAAGTTATTGAGTTACACTGAGCTAAGTTTGTAAGGTACATTTTGAATTTCTGTAATTTTACTGAAGCTGGAATTTCAACCTTTAACAGTTAAAAATACATCAAGTTTTCTCAAAATGTACCTCAGATAGATGCATAGAAGTTTTAAACGTTAAATCTACTTAGGACCTAGCACAAAGTGCATAACATTTGAACCTCCCTCATACCTCAAATAAAGTATTCAGTAAATAATTAAATTCAGTTTATTAGTATAATAAAAAGGAAACAAAGGCTGATTAGTTATTTTTATTCAATCAACATAATTTTCCAATAACAAAAGTAAACACAGAAAAAGTTTGATCACAAACTGGAATTTACATTTATATGTTGCAAGTAATGTACATTCAGAATTTGTATTGATGCTACCAAAAGAAATTAAGACTGGAATTCTGAAAGACTACTGGCCTACAGAAACTTAATAATATATTATAGCACATATACACTACAACAGTTCTTTAGAACAAACACCACGGCTACAGATATATCAGCTGTGGTGTAAGCAGCGATGCAATATGTATGTGAGTTCAGCCAGTGTACATAGTATGAGAACAGACAGAATATCACAAGCGAAAATTTTTATCTTTCAGTCAAAATCAAAACTTTTTCATTGTTTTAGAATTTGTCCTGAGTTGCTGGGCATCTAACAAAACCATAGACACCTTTTCCTAGGCAATTTCTGGGTGCATTGAAAATAAGAAATATTTATGTACAGCACGAAAGTACTGTTTGCTATTTATGAGGCAATTTTACTTAACGATAGAAGCATGTCATTATCATCTCTAATATCATGAAGTACTTGATGGATCTGTTACATGTACAAAATATCCTAAAAATATTTAATGAATGAAATTAATTGAATATAATTGATAATTAAATGAATCATGCTCTCTCAATAAATTGAAACACAAATAAAAAAAAAAAGAAATCACTTTATCTTGAGTAATAAAATCAAGCCCGGATATTTCATGTAGGAAAGTATCAAATAGCAAGACTGATATATTCAGTGAAATGTAAACAATGATAAAACAGACCAACGTATGACGAATACAGACTTTCACATACACCATATGAATATCCTGGACTGCATCTAAAAATTGATTTAAGTCAACTAAAGAATAAGTAAAGGTTTCATCAAGCGACACTCCTCTAGAGTAAGATCTGTCATATCAAATAATATCAAAAGAATCTGTATCAATGAACACACTAGAAGAAACATCTGGCCTCAGCCATGTCTTATTATAGCAACAAAGCTAAATAGAAAAATATCAGTTTTAAAAGAGGAAGACAATTTATATATTTTCAGTAACTGTCATCACCCTGTCACCATTTTTGGATGCAAATGGGCATAAGCAAGGAGACTAAATCCTGGTCAGGTTCACATTCTTTGAACAAATTTAATTATAAGAAAGACTATTTGTAATCCAAACTACGTACAAGAACATTCCGATAAAAAAGTGAAAACAAAGATGACCTGGCTGACACAATGTCAATGCACTTATTTTTTTAACCGTTTTACAATTTTCAGAGTACCCCCAAAATAGTCTCTTCCAGGCGTAACTCTCTCCTCAGCACTCTGAAGCGTTGTGCAATTCTTAGTTTGCGATTGAATTGTGATTGATCAATTGCAATCCTCTTGCGATTGAAAGACATTCTTAACCAGTCTTTGATTATCATTATATCAAGTCGTTCGACAATACGGTGGTGTGATAAGGTGTGTTTATGAGTAGTGCTGAGTGACTAATTTTATTAGGGGGAGTATGTTTTTGAGTTTTAGCAAAGGGGAGTATATTTTTGAGTTTGTGAGATAATTGGAGATATGATTTGACTGTGCAATAGGAGGGAGGAGTTTTTACTTGCGATTGGAAAAGATTGAGTGAATATTTCATCCTGATCTAAACCATAATCTCATAATAAATTTGAGATTAAGGTCAAATAATACAGATTGCTGTTGATAGCAACACTTGCCACTTTGGCGCCAATTTTAAATTACCTGTTTCAAAATTTGCGTTCAGCTTCAGTCGGAGTCGGACGTGTTTTGTTTTGAGTGATGCAGATTGACTGAACTAACGAATAAAATTTTACTTGTATTTGTATTAACCTATTTATTTGCATTTAGCTACTGGCTTGTAAGATATTTATTTATAATTGAGTGATAAAAAGTATTATTTCCAAAAGTGCATGTTTAATTTATCTAAATGGCTGACCAGTGTGGAATTTGTCATAAAGTCATCCAAATTTGTGGTAAATCGGGTGAAGCTGACTTTGTTGAATGTGACAAATGTAATCTTAAATTTCACAAGAAATGTGCTTCACTGACTTCTTCTGAAATGTAGGTGTTTGTGCTCAAAAAATCAAATTGGCTTATGCAATATTACTGTGACAAATGTTCAGACATCAATGATGAAATAGACATCAAAATATCATTGTTGAGTCTTACTAAAATAGTCATGGATATTATGAGAGAAAATAATATACTAAAGACAGAACATAATGAAATCAAAGTATCACTCAATTCAACTGGAACTATTTCTCATATAAACGCTGATTCATTGGAATCATTTTATTCTGAATACATTGATAGAGAACAACGATCAAAAAACATCTTGATACATGGCATTGATGAAAACAAACAAACTTCTTCAAATCAACAACCAAATGACGACAGAGAAATGGGCCAAAAAAATCTTGTTTGCTACAAGGGCAGCACTCAAGCAATAAGGGCAAACCTTCGTTCCCTATTCTGTAACATTTCCAAAATCGTTTATTGCATAAAGAAACTATCAGTCAGTTAAGATACAAAAAGGTTATGTTCATCACATATGCACTAGAGCAACACAATAATCACACAAAAACCAATAACATCTCCACAGGCATAAACCAGGATTTCACAACGAAGCCTGCAAGCATTTCTCAGTCCTTCCTCACAAATTTTAGTAGTAATTGCAATTATATAAAGTTTCTTGGAAAATTGTTCAAAAAAGAAGTTTCATTTTGCATTATGGACATGGAAAAAATGTTGCTGGTTCTTGGCTAGAAAACGACTGCTGAAACTTCCCCAGAAATACCCTGCAACACTAACGATGAGTAAAATTGGAACAAGTTTCTTTCAAGGAGGCCCATTGCAAAAATATTTTAAGCCAAATGTATTTGCCAAATAAATAAATCACAAACTGACTGAAGATCACACTGAAGACACTGCAAGGAGCTAGTCTAGCTACGCTTTGCTTGAAGACATTGCTAGCAGCAAGTGGCAAGGCAGAGCTGACAGAGCAAAACAAAATGGTATTCTACAGTCAATGGCAATAGTGCCAGTATCATCATCGAGAGTTGTATCTAACAGAAACTTGCTACTTCAATCTGATCTCTTAAAGTAATAAACAGATGTATCCAACAATTATGCTTCTATTTCACCAAGCCACACAAACTGCTCGACACTTTGCAGAGTGGTAGCAGAAATGTCTCCCTGGAACAACAGTAACAAATGCATTATGAGGTGTCATTTACTGCATTATAAGTATTAAAGTTATTCCTTTGAATATTGCATTTAGCCCACTAATAAATTCAATATTTAAGAACAAAAATCTTACCTGATTTATCTTATCTTCCATATCAGATAATTCATTGTTACTTCATAACATACTTCGTACTTCAATTCATCCCAGAAAATAACTGAAGTGTTGAATTATTCCATCGCTTTAAAATACAATTTCCAGCATTGACAACTTTAAGACTCAAATCACACAAATCTACACTTCATCTTTCAACTGCAATCTTGAAAGGACAGGCAGATGGTGTCATGCAGAAAGTTTTCCCACAGGTGCAACATTGAAACTTAAGACATTGATTTGCCCTATCATCTTTAGCTAATATCATTTATTCGGTTTTATTTCATAATATTTTGTTAAAATGTATGATACTAGAAGCTTACATTTAGAAATAAAAAAAAGGAAATTAACTTTAATAGACATGTTTTCTTATTATTATAACATGACCTCAATATACTACATGAAGTTGTAGATGTCAGATTAAGAAATATCTAGTTTTAACTAAAACCATCACTTTACATTGCCTACATTACTGATTCTGTTAAATTATCACCAAGATAAGTTGTCTGTCAATTTATAAAAACTATTAGTAGAAGTTAATTTGTTGCTTGCTACTTTTCAATTACACTGGTCAACACGGATTTTCCTTTTTTGATTTTGAAACTTGTTTTATATGTAAGTTGATCACCTGAACCCAGTAATGCCCGTACTTTCATTCTACCACATCACAATTTTTAATAATTTCATTAATTGTGATCAAAAGGATATTGAAAATATATACACATTACCTTCAATGAGTTAGAAACGCAAATATATATTATTGGTGATAGTTATTAGTTATTGGGGCTAAAATAGGTGACAAAGTTTTTTTTTCGTAGACCTGTGTTATCTTTTGCAAAGCGTTATTTTCTTCTAATGGAAAACTGCAATACCACTGGTTTTCAAGAAGGGGACATCAGGGATGAACAATCACCCCCATTTACTTTGAAAACAGGCCTTAGTGTAATTTCGTCATCAGAGGACATCACTTAAGAGAGTTTAGTACATTTACATCATCATGTACGATTGTGATTTCAAATCAATCTATAGGTGTGAAAAGTAAAATGAACTCTCCTCAAAAAGTTGGAATATTCTCTGCATTTTGTTAAACTAAACATTTTTAAGTTACATTTTAAATTTTTTTAAAAGAGTTCTGAACAGTTTGTCTCACTGTCATTAAACTTTTTAGATTTTGTGATCAAACATGAAATGCACCTATGGAGCAAAGAGCTCACCTAGCAATAACAATGCAACTGATAATGATTTACATCTTAATCCTCTTAAAAACTGAATTGTAACAGTAGTGAATGTGTTCTTCTTCTTTGGGTATACAGACAAAGCCTGTTACGCCTCCAGTCCCATCTCCACATCACTTCATCGGACAACCAGGATTTCTTCATCCTCGTGGGTGGTACTGTAGAATTTTCTTAGGCTGATTGTTGTCTTGCGATGTGATGGGTCAAGGAATTTTGGACTTTGTAGACTTTAAATAAATACTCAGAGTTCTTTGCAGATTTTTGAATTCCTTTTCTTGTCCACAAGTCTCTAATTGGCTCCTGAAATCTCATTGGTCGTTGTCTGATTTTCACTGCCATACAAACATGTTGGGTACTTAATATGATTTCATCGCCACTTTCTTTTTAACTTTCTTACACAAGGTTTTAATTATTGTTCCAATCATACAATTTAGTTTTAATTTTTTCTTGTACATAAAATTCTTTTTTGTATGACTTTTGCATTACAGGGAGTTAAAATTGGAACTTGCTTTAAAGGTAAATTGTATACAAATAATTTAGGTCTAAATACATACCTCCCTTCAAAGGCCATGACTTGCCATTGTTCAGGATGTACACTGGTTATTCTTTACAGTATTTGTTTCCTTTATGTTTGTGCACTAATATTAAAATCAAATATTAACCATCTTGCATAATAAGTTTTTATCACACATAAACACATTTTCTTTAAATACTTCATAAATTTAATTTCAAAATCCCTCCCCCTAAATTTCCATCACAATCAGTAATAGGTTTACAAATTGGAGTCCTTGGTTTAAACTCATTCAAAACACGAAACAGAATTGCACTCTTTAAAAACTAACAAATTGTACCACCTGATGTCATTCCAATAATACTACATTTTATTGTGATTTTTAATTTCTTATTGCTTGGGGGGATCAAGATCCCCCCAAGATCCCAAAAGATCTTTTTTGGCAGTATATCCTTGAATCAAAGTTATAATATACAAAAATTCCCTAATTTCTATCTTGCTCAAACTTTACAGGGATGCAGGAAGTTATGTTAAAGATTGTTTGGTTCCCATCATATTCCTGACTAAACATGAATCAGTCCCAGCTGGCTTGTTTCCAAACATTGTTAATAAAAACTGAAATGTCTGAAGAAAAATATGTAATTCCTAAGCACATCAAGAATTGCTAAAAGAAACAAATGGAGCCCATGAAAAGCGGGTTGTTTGTCAGATACAGCCCACTAGTTAGACATTCAAGTATGCTTCAATTTGTAAAGCAAGCAATGTTCAACAGACACAAAGGTTTATGTCACGCCAACGCATTGGTGCAGCTTTTCGACATCACCAACAAGGAGGAAAGGTTCTAATAGAAACCAAAATTGAATCATGTCGAAAGAGCACCTTCTGTACTTAAACAATTGTTTAAATTTTCCTACAAAAACTAAGAAAATGATAGTGGACTTAATTCAAGTATAAAATATTACTGTCTGAAATTACATGATGACATTCCTGATAATAGTGGCCTTCACTTAGGTAAGAACTAATATGAAAATGTTTCACTTTAGATCATTTACAAATCCAAAATTTACAATGAATTCAACTTTAATTAAATCTGTAATTACATAGAAAACTTTTGGAAAACCATTTAGCAACATCCAAAATGAAGGCTTTGCACCTTCACAAAATGAAGTTTTTTCAATGATCAAGAGAAAATTCTGTGATACCAAAATACAACATTAAAATTATTTGATTATATAGTTTAGAGAAAATATTTTTAAATAAAACACTTGTTAGTTCAATATGTTTAAGACATGGCTAAGTAAATTAATATTATACAGTTTACAAATCACACCTGCAGGTATGTTGAAATCTGCAGGCTTTATATACAAATCACATCGGCAGGTACTATTTTTAAAATCTTGAAATGAAATTTGTTCAAAGATAACAACTGTAAGAAAAGAAAAGAAAGAAAGGAAAGGGAGAGGGGAAAAAATGTAAATCCTTACAACAGATTTTCTAGTAAAATACTTTGAGAAAAAGTGATGTTTTCAAAGAAACCAGTATGTTAGGTTACACTCATCTTAACAGCACATTTAATGGGGTTTTGAGATGAAAATGGGAAGATCATATTAAAGTCAACTACATAACCAATGTAACAATTTGAATGTAAACATGGTTTAAATAAAAAAGAAGGATACAACAATACAAGTAGCATTTACTTGAAAAGAAGGGCGGGGGGATTAAAAGCAAAATAGCAAATGACATTAATTTGATTCATATTTCTCTTAGCTTTTCAATGGAAATTTTATTGTTGAATCCCCCTTCAAAAAAAGTTTTGAATTACTAAGATGTACTCACCAGAGTACTGATTAGTAGAGTGTTGACTGTTGACATCCACAATGCTTTCGGTGACATCACCCCCGCTGTCTAATCCCAAAATGTCCTCGGCACCCTCTTCTTCCTTTGGTTTGAAGTCTGGCAGATAAACTTCCGCGATTGGCTCAGGTTCTGTTTTGACAACAACAGTTTCAGAGAGTGGAAGCACGGATTCTAACGATGACGAGGTTATCTGAGCACTAAGCACACTGGTGGAAAAAGCAGCTGAACAGCGCGTGGCGCTTGCTATACACGAATTCTGCTCAGCATCTAGTATATCTACTTGCATTTGATGGGACACATTTTCATTGTTCTTATTTTCACTGATATTCGTTGCTGATGATATCTCACCTACGCTTTCTTCACTAGCACTCAAAAAACTTTGTCTGCTGCGTTTGTGAGGGACTGGGGAAACACCGTCATCCTTTCTGGTTAAGGGGTGACCAAGTCTCTCCTTTCCCAAATTCTGTTAAAAAGAAAGTATGAAAAATTTAGAGAGATGATTATTTTTAAGGCACATCACTAAATATCTATACCAAATGCACTCAAACTTACATTCCTTTGATAATTATCACCTCCTAAACCTTTAATTTGAAGAGATTCTGCTGCATCTACAAAATCTCCTAGACGATCTTCAGGTACTTTAACTTTGCCAGAATATATAAAGTCAATCATTGCTTGTAATTCTTGGAATTTTATATCTTTAAGAACCACTATTGGATTCTTTTCATTCTCTTGAGAGAACAACATCTGAAAATATCAAACAAATTTAAAAAAATCAGTTCAACAACAGTGAAACTGAAGAATGTCTTTGATGTTTCCTATTCAGATAAATTAATTATTACACTCATATTTATTTACTATAGTTATTTTAAATAATTTAATTTTTGATTTTGTAAGGTGTGTTTCTATATAATTGGTTCATTGTAGTTAACATTAATTTCCTATTACTGAATTGTGCTTGATATTTAACAGGAAAAACACAATTGTTTAGAGTATTATATGCTGTCAGGTCCATCTTGAAAATTAGTATCGCTGATGAACACACAATTTGAATTCTCACAGTCACAGAGGAAGCTTACCCTAAAATGCGAGTAAAATAGGACTTGGAAAAGAAACTTCCCTATTTCGTGGTGTGAAGGTGGCTGCTATGCTATTCTTGGAATCGTGATGAAACAGATTTCTAATGCTAAATGTTACTTGTGGTAGTAGTAATGTTACTTTGGTAGTAGACATTGCATTGTGGAAACTAATACTATTCTTTGAAATTTCATGAAGTGGTATAGTAGGAGTAAAGTGCCAGATAATTGTCCTGTGCATAAAAGTTATGAGAAACAGTTTATTAAGGTTAATATAATTCATAGAGCATATTTCCAAAGCTCTTACTTCATAAATGCCTTCACATTTCATTGGTTATTGGTGCATGTAAATCCATTACCCAATTGTGTCATAATGATTGTCTGATTGATGTTGCGATATTTAGCACTGATTGGCCACTGAGAAAAATATGCCGAAAGAAGGCCAACAATAAACTGAAGTGTGAAATGAACTGTTTGAAAACAAGGAGGAGAGAGGACAATTTCCTTGAGCAGTATCATACAACTAAAGAAGGGCTGCTTAGTAGTTGATGAATAATTCTAATAATTCCTAGGATTTGCAGATTTTATTGTTGGTAGAGCTGCCTATAAATGAAGACTCAACTGAACTATTTTCATAACTTTTTTTATCACAGTCTATTTAACAAAATAAAGACAGAAATAAATAGATATACAAATGAAACTATATCTGAACTTCAACAAAATGTAATTACAGTGCACCAGTGTTGTTGACACTTAAAGTTCACTGCATTTCCCCCATATTTTGTACCATTGTTACTTTCCGCAAAAAACATAAAATTGACATGTGTTTCTTTGAATTCCATTCTCACTACCATCTTTAAATGAGCATAAGCTTCATACAGACTTAAAGATAAAAGGCGATACTACAAGATTTTATCAATTTCTAAATGAAGTGTATGATAGTTTTGAATAACACCTATATTGCTCAAGAAATTATGAATCCCAGTAGCAAAGAGTGGTTTTGGAAGATATATGGCAAGATATGAGGACTTATGAGGCATTGGTATGATGTTTAAGAGTTTTTATTTATTAGCAGGTTTCTGTTTTTAAGGAGATTTTAATTATTGGCATGCCTGTCAGTTCGAGTAGGGATCCCAGAGGTCAAGAAAATATGCACAGTTTGCACTTCTCCCCATAATATGTTACACAAAGTTCTTAACTGATTTTGACTTTAAATAAATTAACAAAACCTCTTTCCACATTATTCCTATTTCTACTAACCATGGCCCATATGGAATTTTTTCATCAACAGGCAGTAAATAAATAAATATTATCATTGAAATTTGAATGGAAGGCATTACATCCTAAATTACTTACACACTGAGATGGAAATCAAAATTGTCTGAGACAACTGGATTGTCAGGTGAACCAGATGTGCAATTATTTTTAAATACTTTTTCTGTCTATTAGTTGCTTTAGTTATTGTTGATGATTATTTTTCTATTACTCTGCTTAAATTATGTGAGATGAATCCAGCCAGTTGCATACTGTTGATTTGTATTAAATACCCTACCTCTAACTGCAATACAACCTACCTCAAAATATGGACTGCAAGCAGACAGAATAATTTTGTGTGCCCTCAAATATCGCCCTTCAGCTGCAATGGTACAATCCACTAAAGTGCTAGTCTCCAGTAGCTTTCTGAACACACCCACAAGTGTGTTGTGATGGTCATCCCAGGTGAGGGCTAATTCTTCTGTAGTCATTGTGAAGATGTGCTGGAACACGAGTAAAAACACATTTGAAAAACAAAATTAAAACACTTATGTACGCAAACGTTGAGTAAATTTATATTGAAATAAATCAGCAAGTTGTAGTTTCAGGTGGGCAGCTTTAAGTAACTTATTTATTTGCATCGGTACCCCTCAATATTATAGGCAGAAATTTACATTTATTATATTACAAAGTTGTCAAAAATCACATATCTTCAGTTAAAATTTACAATGGTAATATATAAAAAAAATACACCTAAAAGAACAAAAAGATAATATAATATTGTCACAATGTGCACTGAAATATAAATTTTAACTGAAGATGCATGATTGTTGACAACTTTGTAATATAATAAATGTCTATAAAATTGAGGTGTACCAATGTGAACAAATTACAAATAAAACAGACAGCTTCAAAATAAGCAAAAGTACCTCTTACATTTAAATGGAAATCAGTAAAGCTGGGAAGTTTATTCAAATTTAGTAATTTCCTTTTATTAGTTTATGTCATACCTGGCAGTAACTTAAAATCATTTTGTTTCACAGTGAAATGTTCAATCTGATTACTTTTCCCCATATAATTCATATTTTGGAGGTTTAGGACATAAAAACGTATTTATTTGCATATTTTAAATTTTTTTCGCCAAAAAGAACTCATTTATTTTGAAGTAAAAATTAATATATAATGCAAAGCATTAAGTTTCTTGATGATTCAAATAGGGGCATGCAAAAACCTTTAAAGGACTGACAGAAAGTGCCTGCAGTAAAATTTGAAACAGTATCGAGTAAATGATAAAATAGGAAGATGATTATTAAATGAGAAAATACATTCCACAAGTACCTGCCTTTCAGAGAAAGTATTATGTGAAAATGTGTCAAAACAAAAATATTTGTCATCACATCATCTGATAAGGATTTTTTTTTTTTTTTTTAAATACAAGATGATATTGTCAATAGAAGGCTCATTCAAACAACAGAAAATCTTTACAAAATGTGTATGACATTCTGTGTTCTCAATGCAAAACAAAACGTGCAGAAGAGGTAATATGATTACAATTTGAACACACCCTCTTTCTCTATGTGCCAAAAGGATGTGGATGTCATTATGGAATATTTGTTGTTATAACCTAATGCTGCATTTTTAAAGCATTTCTGTACATATTTCAACCTTTTTGTGGTATATCTGTAAGCCTATTTCAGAGCTAAAGCTTGTATAAACTTCCCAGCGCTAACTATCAGCTCCTGCATGTTTTTAAGAATTCTATTAGTGGGTACATGCAATCAAAATTCTGTTCTTTGTGTCTTTCATAAAACTTAAATGATACTGGATGCGTATTAATAAAAATTTAATAAAAGAAGATTAAATCTGATGACAGGCCAAACCCTTCAGGCGCTATTAGTTTATTTTATTTATTAGAGTTCCCTGAACTTTTCCATAGATTAGACATTTATTCATTAAATGGCAAGAAGGCACAACAACAACAGTTAGAATCTTAAATGCAGCCATCCCCAAGTGACTCTTTACCTACTCACGGTTTTACATTACAATGTGGTGATTATGATACAAGATTGTGTGATGAGAACAAAAAATACAAAGTATATGGTGGAGCAAAAGACAGGAGAAATAGAAGAACTTTGATAAAACTTGATGCAAACCTGCTTGACCATCTCAAAATATACAGGCATTAAATATACCAGAATTTAAACACCTGGAACCAGAGATCGAAAGCTAGTGCACTGACTGTTATGCTACAGGTTATCCCATGGAAATTTAATGAGGTGATGATTGGGCAAAGATGAAAGAATGGTAACAGAAACATGTCAAACTCACAGAAATCATTTTTATCCACTACACATTGCACATGGATGACTGCAATTTGAATCCCAAGAGGTGAAAAACAAAGTCTGGCTCTACTTCGTTTACCATAACACTACTTTGTGCAATCAGTGGAATCATGACACTACATGCTACGTGAGAAAATCACAATAAATAGAATTTAAAATACTTTCTATATTACATGGTGTTAATACCCTTCGTACTATTCTCTAACAAATGCTGACATGAGAATATACCAGAGGAAACTAAGTATGAAAGTGCAAAGTGTTTATTCTAAATCACAGCTCTTAACACAAGTCATCTTATCAGCATTAGTACTTAAGGATGCATCTTTATCTACTCAACATGTATCCCTTCTGAAAAGTTTCTGAAATAAAGACACCTTGTTAGTTTAATGCACAGAAGGGAATTGTTTTTAAGCAGATAGTGGCTCCATTTAATATGCTTGACAGCAAAGTGGTGAAGGATAACAGGACACCGAAGTTGTGTGGTGAGATGATCAAAGAGAAACAGGGTTATTATTACACTTAAGAGCATTTGTTACATCTATAATATTACCATAATCTCTGTAAGGTAATGGTAGTTTATTTGGAACCAAAATTAATAATATATTCTTGCCACAACCATCTGCTGGTGTTCCTCTTACAAATATATCAAAACATCAGTGAAGAACAAATCTCTAAGCATATAATTTAATAAGATCAATGTAGAGTTCATATTTTTGATAATTACAAAAAGGTTTATTTAATAAATTTCAGCCCCATAACTGCAAAGATTAACAATTGCAGATTGACCCAGTAATTGGAAAATGGGTTATAACAAGTTTTGTTGTTGTTTTTGTAACCGACTTCTTGGAGATTAACACTGAGAAAATAACTATTTTCTATTTAACTGATAGAATACATAAACTACATACCCAACAAAAAAACCGTGCACTGAATTAAAAAAATATTTACAATTAAATGTAGTTTTATTGAAATTCCTAAAATTGGGGCTTCGAGTTTCCTACAATCATAACATAACCAATTTACCTGTTGGTTGTACGGAATTGACGGTGGTGGGAAATTGCTGGTGATGTCAATGTGAATTATGCAAAATTAAATTTTATATTAATTCACCACACAAACTCGGGCTGTCAAAAGCGCCAACATGAATACAAGGGGACTTCAGACATCACTTCACTAAAATGCACGTATCTATCTATGCCTTTGGCACTGTCAACTACTACTTTTACGTCGAAGCTCTAATAGGTATTAAATAAGGCGGTTAAAATTAAAGTTTAAATACAACTTTTATTGCAAACAATATTCACAATATAAACGCCTCAAGTCACCGCCAGTCACGATAAAGAATTTACATAAACGTGAAAACAACATAGGCATTTCGTGCACTTATGTGATGTGGCCGGTACAATGGCCGCTAGAGGCGTCACAATCGCCAGGCGATCGCCAGGTGACAAGTAGGCTGCAAGTAGGTATCATGACAGAAACGTACATACTCGGAATTGATTTCATTTTCCATGACTTAATGATTTCTCGGGATCTACACTACAAATGTCTGTGAAAGAATCTTCATTTTACCGCGAGAATGTGGCGCGTGACAACACGAACCCGCAGGCGGAGTGTTCATGGAGCTCAGCTCCATGGGAGTAGTGTAAATAACCTAAAAACTTAGAAATTGACAGTTCGCTACGGGTGTCATATTTGATATGGAGGCTTCTGGCTGGGTGGTTGATATAAAACATTGAGTCTCTCGACCTCATAATTGCCAATGGTTTTTCCTTACTCCATTTCCTTGATTGAAACATTAGAGTTAAGGTCATAGACGAGGTACCTAATGTGGAATAACTGCATCCTTGGAAAGGAGAAATTAATACTTGTCCAGGAGATGTTCCCCCAGGAACCATCAGCCCAAAATTTGACAAGGCTACGCCTTCCATCTGCGGAATTAACATACATTTTCCTGCCTATCCAACGTTTAATTTCAAACGCATTGTGTCTCAAAATATTTTTTTCTGAACAGTTTGTCAGAAAAAACAACTATTAGTACAATAGAATGACACAGACTTTCTCGCTCTATTTAGTTTTCTAATCTCTTTATTCTGAGCTAGCTTCGATTTTACCCAACCCTCTTCTCAGCTGCTACCAAACGGCACCTAAAAGACATTTTCTCTATTTTCGGTACCTTGTTGTTGAATTAAAATATTACACCAAGAATATTATAGAAGAATAAAACCTAATCCTGAATCAATGAGACACATAGATGAGATGTCACCTTCTTTTAACCGTCGAGAAACGGTGTGTGGAAGATATGCCGAGCTGCCGACTACGAGGGTCCGACGATTTTACTTTCGAACAATCTCTCTCAATATGGTTCTCTTAGAGCATCCAGCAGCTTGATCAGTAGAATGTTAATTGTTTCACGCACCTCACATAGCAGAACGAACACTTCAAGGGGAAGCGTATTCTTATTGCAAACGAATAGCTAGCTGCTCACGTAATTTGTCTCAACGCTCGGCAACCAGACCAGAACTGGACGCTCAACACGCTTTAAGAATGAGGGTGTGCGTACAAAGTCGTTTCTTAAGGAAAAATAGCTCACCGGTCGTTGCGGAACGAAAACGGTTCGACCCTTCGCCGCCGAGGAAGGCGTGTAAATGGGCCTGACAGTGAATGGGCAGATCAATGAGTCGACGGGACGTCCACCCCTCGGAAGTGCACAAATGAAGAAAGTGGAGCCTATTTCTACAAAACTTCAACAATGTTTTCAACTTTTCATCTCGTAGGATGAATCGTATGTATTATATTTATTTTATATTTCATTAAATTAGCAACAATTGTCATAGAGGTACCTAGTGGGAATGTCCTCAATCAGAAATGGGGGTATGATGGTGCTTTAATTTGCAGTTACTTGTAACTTCGGGCCATTCTAGTGCAGCCAATTATGTAACATATAAAAGCTAACACTCACCTGTAAAGTGATAATATCCACTGATTTGGTTAAATAAAATTTAAAAAAAGATAAAGTGAGGGGGAACTTCTCCTAGTTCAACTTTTCTGTTTCATCCCTGCCATTCCTTGTAGTTATTTAATTTAATTATTTATATTCACAAATACTAATAGTTTGTGTGACATTCTTGTGTACATACGTGTATACGAAGACGAAACAGAATACGTAGAGAAGGTTATGAGGCAACCAACGCCCATGTAACTACACACTGCAATTTAAGATCGAGAAAGTCGATCGTTTCATGAAGTTCAAGTTCCCCTTTCATACCCACCTTTGTTTTGTGTGAGCAGTCGCTTTTTGCTGATGGGTCGATTACCAGGATGAGCATAACTTGTTACTTGCAATCAGAATCAAATCAAATATCGAATATATTGTTTAAAAATTTTCCCGCAACTTAATATTAGTTAAGGATGTGTCTAGGGGCTCACACTATTTGGCCTTAATATAGTTTTCAAGTAATTTTAAGTGTTATATCATCAGTCATCCGTGCACATATAAACTGAAATATGTATTTTCATTAATGACAATAAAAAATGTAAGAAAAGAACTAGAATGAGCTGTTATTGTGAAGGCACGTCACAAAAATGTTTGTCAAGTGTTCCGCTTATTCTGTCGGTCTGCGAAGTAGTGTGGCAGCCCTGACACCACTTAGCTTGAAAGTATTCTGTGATAGCGCGAAGGGTCGAGTAAGTTTTCTTTTCGTCATTTTAGGCGTAATAACTTATTTGAAAATATTTCAAATGCAAACAGAATAAGAACATTGTTACTCTTTGTAAGATGCGCTGGTTACACTGAATAACAGAGATATGTGGGTGAGCCATTAGTAGAAAAAACATCCTGATTGCTTCTTTCATCAATGTACGAGCTCTTTGAGGAATCATGTAGAAATAAGCCTTATATTATAAACTGTCAAGTTTTCGATAAACGTTACTCCCAATTTTTCCATTTTTTGTCCTTTTCCCATTATTTAGCTACTGCATATCTGTTTATAAATTTAAATTTACACGGTCTTAATAAATTTAAATATGATAGTAAAATGTACAAGAATATAATGATTTCAAACTTATTTGTTGTTGAATATTGTGTAAAGAAGAAATATCTCACTTTAGAAAAAACACACACCACATCTCACGATACTAAACAAGCGCTAAGCCTTAAAAGTAAACTTAAAAGTTAAAAATATTCACATTTCGTAACGGAAATGTAAAATTCATAACTAATGATTTCCGAATAATTATTTTCTGTCCATCCTCATGAATGTGAATGTGTAACGTGAAAATGTAAAAAAGTGTTGAAAACCATGTTTGAAAGTATAATGACAAGTGACTCACATTTTGTCGACGGATCTGGCAGAAGGAATATAAAAGTTGAGAGGCTGTACAACGAACAGGAGACTTACTCAATTGTTCGGTTCTCAAAAAGGCATCTCGCACGTGTCCTACTACAGGAGCTCGCAATGTTAAATTAAAGTTCTAAGTTTTGTGTTAAGGTAATAACGGAATAAGAATGTAAAAATAAAGTCCGGAAACGTTTTCAACCAAATCGTTTTTTAAAATTTATTTATTTATTTAAAGTCTCTTTCTCAACTGTTTGGTCATATAGCGATCACTAAATTTTAACTGTTGAGTAACGACGGAGGAACACAAACTCACAACATACAAAACATTCGTGCCTGGGGCGTGATAAGAACCCGCGACCCTTCAAGCCAAGACAGTGACATGTTTTGAAACAATACCTAGTGACAGAAGCGTATATACTACCACAAGGGACACGTTGAGAAAAAGTTAAATTTCAGAGTTCATTTTTAATTATTTTTTATCAGTTCGATTAATTAATGTAATTATCTGGATTGATCACTCAGTTGAATTTTAAATACCTTTAGATCAATTTTTTTACAGAAACTCCTATTCTTGGAGAAAAAAAGTTGTGAGGGACCTGAGAATGTCCTCTAAGTTTCATCACAGTTACACGGCGAGTAAGATCATGAAGAGGAAAGAAAAGGGACAAAAAGATGGCAGGAGAGGAATATGAGGGACGGAGAGTCTGATTTTTGTACACACCGTAATCGTTTAAGGTTTTATTATTTTCGATTTTTTTTGCTCAGTACTTTCTTCCTCCTCTTATAGCTAAGTTCACTAGAACATGGCAATATTATTGAACAATTTCCTCGTGAAATAGGGATGAAATGTGAAATGAAATAAAACAAACAAGTATTCACCGAAATTTATTGCGTACACAAAACTTACAGAGGGAGAAAGAAGTGGATACATATAGATACATAGAAATCTATGTACAAATCACGATACTGCATCTTTGACCAGTATTGTACACATTAACATAACTTACATTTCAAGAGTTTATATTATATGGATTATTTTTACATCATTCTGCTTTACATTTCACGAACTCTTTTCCCAAAAACAACCGACGTTAAATGACCATATCCTAGAATTGGAAATCACTCGCATATTTTAATTTACGTGACCTAATAAATGTATCAAAATAACTGTCCTATTGGTCCAAAATATCAAAACAACGAGTTGCCAAATTGAATAATTTTTGTGAGTAAAGGAAAGTGTATCTAGATACAAAAATAAATATATTAAACCATTATTGCTCTTTATTTGCATATAACTACACCACGTCATTCTGTGACTGAATAAATCCAATTGTATTTCATAATGAATATCTTAAATGCATTTTAACCAAAATGTATATATAGTTGGAAATAAACTGACAAAGCCAAAGATGCTGTGGTAAGGAAATGTTATTACAATACTTATTGTTAATTGTGTTCACATTGAGAATGCTTTGCAACTTATGACTGTTACTTTACTACTAAAATGCTTTTCAAAAAACCAATAATCTATAATGCACAGCAACCACAAATAACAAATGGTTAGTTAAATCGGTCATCGCATAAGCACTCATTGTATAATTGGTGTGAAACTTGCTTTCAACACCTGAATACCATGGTAGAGAAATATCTAAGAGTGTTCATTGCACTTCACGTCATAAACTACTGAATGGGTCCCCAAAGTAGAGCATATAGCTTCTCAGCCATTGTTCATATCAGTGTTGTCGTGTATCTTTGCGCTTTCAAAGATCAGCAACCCCCAATGGCTGCATGTCGTTAGCGGAAGTTCTCCACCATTCAAGGCATCTGTGACCTTGCTTCCTTTGTGGCCTTGCACAGGTCATAGACCATGGATGCACATCCTCTCGTGTTTCACCATTGCCCCTTAGAATTGTAATTTGTGATGCACTCCTATCCGAAGGAATTTCCTCAACATCTTGTTGAAGATTCTTCTGTTCTCACACATAATCAGTTTGAGTCAGGAACCTCAGCTATACAAGAATAATCAAGGAATGACCATGCACAATATCAATTTACACAAATATTTTTTTCTAAATAGTGTGTAGGTAGTATTTCATGTTACTGTGTTGCTTTGTATGAAAGATTACTGTCTTCCAGAAATATTTAATCAACGTACAGCCCTCTTCCTTTTCTGTGCCTTAATTCCAGCTGATAAAGATAATTATTTTCTTTTTAACCATACAGTATTCTTAATTAACAGGTGTGTATAACATATTTATGTAACTATGCAAATCAAGAAAGTTGTGCTCAACATCAATCAACAAGAAGATAACCTACAAGCCCACAGCACAACCTTTCGTATACAAATCAAAACAGCAGAATTTCCTTAGCAATAATTTAGATTTCAGACATTCACTGTACCAATCACCACTGGAACATTAGACCTGATTTATTTATACTCGTTTCGAACTTACGTGCACTAACACACGATTAGTACCTCGACAACTTTTATGTACAACATCATAGGCAATTCTAATGTCTATGTTAATATACCACTTGATAAATAATTTAAATGAATCACAACTGAGTCAAGCGTCCATTTTACCGCACCTGCACGTAGATTCCATGGCGGCAACGGAGTGTTGCATTTACGGGCTTTTCGACTTCGTCTGGCAGGGGAACAGAGGCGGTCGCGAATCTCTTCTTCGCCACACGAATGACAACATCTCTCCCTTCACTTGCCCCTCGGTAAAAAAATATATTATATAAAAAATAATTATTCTAAGGAGGCGACGGTGACGGCCGTAGTGCATTGCTCGTAACGTCCTTGCGAGGTCCCGGCCCCGGGCCATCTGTCGGCGCGGCGGGCGACTCACTCGACGAGCGAGAGCTTGCTGTTGGTCTTGCGCAGCTGGGCTCGCCACGGGATGATGGGCGCGTTGTCGTCTTCGGCTTCCGCGCTGGCCGCCGGCGCCGGCGTTTTGTTCTCCTTGTTGCTCTCCTCGCCGTTGGCGGCGCAGGTGCCGTTGGTGCCGTTGACGGCGCCACCGTCGCCGCCAGGGGCCGCGTCGGCGCCGCGCTGCGCCTGCTGGTGCCAGCTCTCGTCCCTGGGGGCAGCACCGCGCTTGTCGTCCACGCGGGGCGTGTACACCACCGTCGACCTTGGAAGAACCCGTCTGCTTAGCGCTGGGCGCGGGCGAGAGGGAGGGCGCGCGCCTACCCTTGGTTAGTGCTAGTGGGGGCGGTTAGTTTTCTGGACGAAAGAAAAAAGAAAAAGGAGATACAATGTGCAATTACAGAATATCGATCTGCTGGTGTAGAGGTGTTGGCATTGAGACAAACTGTCATCGATATAATGCGAAATGATTCGAAGATCCCAAGTGTGATAATTGATTGCTAAGCCATCGAAAATCATTGGAATCAAAATAGCGTTATTAATAAACACGATATCTACTTGAAAATAATTACAATTGCAAATAAAAACATGATGTGTCTGGACTAGCTTGGCGACGATTTTTATTCCCAATCAAACACAGTATGCAACTTTTGGATCTTCAACATTTCTATTCAAAATTTTCATTCTTTCAACTTTCATTCATACCTCGCAACTCCATCTGATCAATTATACACAGCAGCAAAGATGACAACAATTGCCTTTCCCGTTGAATTTACTGCAATTCAGTTATGTAAGATTCTCAGCGCAATAAAATTCTTTTTTACTCACTTTAATACATTATTGTGTAGTTAGGAGAAAGTGAAAGAGTAAAAATGGAGTTACTAGATTTGCTAAAAAAAAACATGATACATGTGTTAATAGTTCAAGCATGCAGGTTAAAAAAGCAAGCACCGAAATACCATATAAGTTTAATAATATAAAATTTAGTTAAACTGAAAACACAGAAAGTTAAGAAGTATACAAGAAAGGAAATGAAACGTAAAATATACTTGATTGTGGATTGCTCACTCACAAAAACCCACTTTATTGTAATAACCCATATTGATAACCGGTACAACCCCTGATTTTCATTTTATCCCCGGCTCCTGCTGTAAGGTCGCGTATCAAGTTGTTTTAGCATGCCTACCCATCTGTCCCATATTCGTTTGAGACCGGTAAACCTTTGCACGTTGAAATGCTCGTTTTTAAACCATTCAACTATCAGCCCATTTCAAATATTCCTACTTACACCTCGAAATATTAGCTCTATCAACATTTTTGAATACCCATTTGCACCGTAGTATTCTGACCAAAACGTAGTGTTTGTGAGCAAATCCTAGCTTATAAAGTCTCCTTTGCTTGGCCGAACACGAACACACTTGTCGGTATCCCAGTCTGCCTGAGTGAGTGATGAAGTCCTAGCCCTGGGGCGCTGGCACTCACTTGGTCTCCTCCTTCTTGGCCATGAGCTGGCGCTTCCAGGCCGGGATGGCCTGCAGGCGCTTCTCCTCCGCCTCGCGCTGCAGCCGCGCCTCCAGCTCGCGCCGCGCGCGCTCCGCCGCCTTCTTCGCCAGCATCTGCCGCTTCCACTCGGGCACCGGGTTGCCCGCCGCGTCGCGCGCCGGGATCTGCTCCACGAACGTCTGCGCCGACACCGCGCGCGCCACCTGCGCCGCATTCGCATTCGCACTCACATTTATTCACTCGAAAAATAACAGTGTGCGACGTAGGGGGGGGGGAGATTATCTGCGCACGTTTTCTTGACTTCCAGAATCCCTTCCCGTCATTTCAACTATAAATACCTGAAAGACGACTAACTGTTAAACATAAATAAATAAATAAATAAATTTTAAAAATCGCAAGATTAGCAATATTGGAAAAATAGTCATTTTCGTTTCTGGGTTATAGAAAACTTATTTGCATTGGTAAACGAATCTCAGGTATGAATTATCTGCATTGTTAACGAAATAGTAACTCACCCTTACCTTTACTCTTACCACTACAAGCAAAAGGGGAGTTCAACAAAATGTGCGCATAGTGAAGCTACATTTACAGTTGTACAGAAGTTCTCGATTCCGTCACCTCTCCGAGAGGTTCGATACTCCACACTTTTTTAAAGACTCAACAACTAAAGTGGTTCAATCGGAATTGGAAGGATATGTTTTCATCTTTATGGATACACGCTTTTACTATTTTAATATTAAAAAAAAACTATTCAGATGAATGTACATTTACAGTTAATCACACAATTATGCATTTTAAACGGGTGGAGAAGAGAGTCTGGAGCTCAAGAAAACGTATGTAGCAGTTTTTAGTGTTCTTTGAGAAAGTAATAGTTGTGTAAGAACCAAGGACGTTATAAGGGTTGTA
Organism: Gryllus bimaculatus; assembly: GCA_017312745.1. Classification (NCBI taxonomy): domain Eukaryota; kingdom Metazoa; phylum Arthropoda; class Insecta; order Orthoptera; family Gryllidae; genus Gryllus; species Gryllus bimaculatus. The sequence goes on along the minus strand of BOPP01000195.1, from coordinate 623,055 downwards.
ATAAACGAGAGGACCTTTGGAGCGAGGTCATTAGAACCACTTAACACTTGTGAAACGTACAACATTTCATTTTTTACTTCATTTAAATGATTTAGCTTTACGCATTAACTAGAGGTTAACTTGACTCTGTTTGTGTTGTAAAATTTTGTGCCGTAAGAGAGCACGCAGCGCGCGAGCGAAGGCGGAGCGGAGACGCACCTCGACCATGAGCTGCTTCTCCTGGCGCTGCTCGTCCTTGGCGCGCTCCACCTTGAGCTTCTTGATGCCCGAGATGTCCTTGGACATCTTCAGCTCCGCGATCAGGTCGTCCTTCTGCGCGCGGAACGGCTCCCCTGCGCATCACAACAACAACAACTCATGTTGGGAAAAGGTGTGGCTGGAAACCACTCGCTAAAGATAGACAGTTAGCCAAGAAAACTGGCCTCACATTTGTCATTCTGCCTCAGACATAGGAATGACCTTTAAAACTTTATTGCATTAAAATGGTCGTTAAGAAATGCGATTTGGTATTAAAACATAATAAAGTTAATAATTACAACAAAGTGACCATACACTGCATTAACATAAGTTATAAATAACTTATATTAATAATCTGGCGGCTCTCCCAATATGTGTGGGAGTGTAATGCATGTATGTGTAAGGGTTGAAGTTAGGACAACGAAGAGGAAGGAAAGATTTGTTAGGGCACGGATCAGGCATCTCCCTTTTGTTGGCGAATCCAAGGGGAGCTGCCGATGAGAGCAGGAAATTCTCCTCCAGCCAGCGGCTGAATTCGACCTCGCTGACGAACCAGTGTGGGGAGTGGGCCTGGCGGGTTGGCGGGGGGCCGGGGTCAACGGCCTAGGGAGAGTGTGGCGGGCGCGTGGGCGGAACGACCCCCTGCCGAGGGGCGAAAGCCACAGCCCAGCGGGGGATGGGCGGGGCGAGAAAGTTGGGCAGGGGCGCGGGCGGAACTGTGAAGCGCTGCCAGGACCCGCGGATAGCATCCAATGTATGCGACTAATTGATTATGCATGCCCCTTCGTACCTTTTTTCACAATTCAGCTGTTTACAGTAAAAGAGGCGCTAAGGAATCACGGGACTTAAGATAACGTGTGCAGATAATTTTTCTCTACACGCCTCCAAAAGTCGTTGTTATTTTTGAAACATAAATAAAAAAATACCAATTTATGGTATAAGAGTTCATTCAGCGCAAACAATTAATGACATATCTACGAGCCATTCAAATATCTTTACTCACAAATGCTCTGCACGATCACTTGCATATGTGAACGTACGCACGGGCGGGCGAGTGTATGAATGGATATGTAAAAACATTTAGTGTATATTGCATGCACGATCTAACATAGGAAATTCTCTTCAGTTCTTATGTTGGAAGTAGATAAATCGCATTAGCAATCACATAAAATTGCCAACAATGAATTTATTGGATAAAATTTGGATTTAAGAAGTTTGGAGAAACTGCTCGGGCATTCCTCCTGAAAGTTATCGCAAGAATCCTAAAAGCAACTGAATTGCGTGCTCTGGATCTGGAATATTCATCAAGGCAGGGGCATAACTCGGCCTTGCTACTAGCCCGGAGGCACAAATCCGATTAGTTGTATTCAATGATGAGGTAAAACCAAAATATCGTGTCAGTGTGTGTGCTTAGGAATACGTGTTTTCTCCTGCTTACTTCTAGAAATCAATGATCAATTTCAACCAACGTTTGCCCTGGGGGATTAACTTTTCAAAACGTTACAACAGAATTTGTTATAGAAAAAAAACAAAATGAACGCAACCCGCAGTGCATGTGTGTGTTAAGGGGTGGCGTTGCAGCGGCGTGCGCAGGCGCTTGCGGTTGGTGATGGGCGGGGTGTGGGGCGATACTCGGCGGAGGAAGTAAAGCGGAGACGGGTGAATAAATAAATAAAATTACTCAGATTGCTTTAGCATGTTCTAATAACGTTTATGCCGTGTCTTGGTTTCTGTGGATGAATGTGGTTTGGAATGATGTAGCGGGGTGAGGCAGGTTGTGGCGTGGCGTGGCGTGGCGTGGCGTGGCGTGGCGTGGCATGGCGTGGCGTGGCATGGCGTGGCTTGGCGTGGCATGGCGTGGCATGGCGTGGCATGGCGTGGCATGGCGTGGCATGGCGTGGCATGGCGTGGCATGGCATGATGAGGCACTCCGGGACATTACGTGTGCCGGGGAGCGGCATGGGAGGGTGAGGTGTGCTGTGGCTTCCCGCGGCATGGCGTGGTGTGTTGGTGGCATGAGGCGACATGACGCAATCTGCCGAGGTGAGGCATGGCAGGGCTGGACATGGCCTGGTGTGGCACGGCATGGCACGATGAGGCGTGCTGTGGCGGGGCGCGACACGACGTGACGAGGCATGCCATGCTGTGGCGTGGCGTGGCGTGGCGTGGCGCGGAGTGATCTGTCCTGCGCAGTGGGCTAACGGGGCCGGAACGCATTGCGTGTGGGGCGTGGCGGAGCGGGGCGCCCGGCGTGGGCGTGGGCGTGAGCACGGGTGTGGGTGCGTGTGTGCGCGCGCGCAAGCGTGATAGTCGCGTGCCTTCCGGGTTGCGACGCCGCTACTGTCGTTAGCCGGGCGGGGCGCTAGCGAAGAAAAAGACCGATACATCGATTGGCAACACTGCACTGAATTGGCTCCCTCCCCCCGCGCAAGGTCGAAACAGGCAAACTGGGATACGTCACTCTGCCATCCCGAAACGCAACATTTTCTTGAGAATTACTCAAAAATGAAAGTAAATCGAGCGATAGAATCTAAATTTCTACATTTTAGTTTTTATAGTAGAACCAGAACTGTATTATAGTATTCCAATTGTAACTATTTCTTGCAAAAAAAAAAAAAAAAACAAACGTGTTTGCAACGTAAAAAAATAGCTGATGATAAAATATCATGATTTATATTAAATACGAAAGTTTTTTACGAATATCTCTTGTGTTATCTGGAAAACTGTGGAAATAAAATAATTACAGGCATTGCCTTTCTGAATCATATGGTTTATTGAAACGATCTTTCGATGGCTTAACCATCATCAGATTTCCAAACTGATGCGCTGATGACAACGCCTCTAATTATTTTATTTTAAATTCCAACTACAAATCACCGATAAACCAATGACCTGGAGAAAGCCTGGCAACGCAGCTACGAGAACGATGCAATGGTAAGAGGGGGCCTTGGAAAGCCCCGAATTCCCTGTCAGCAATCAGACTCCCGCAAATGCGCGGCTGCTAAGCGGCGCTTGAAGCCCACATTCGCTTCCCGAAGCGCAGACGACGAAGCTCAGAATCTGGAAAAGGACGCCGTAAGTGAGCGCCTCTTACTTTCGATTCTCTTATTTCCTTTGGCAAAGAAAACTTCGCTGTTAAAAAATCCAACTTTAATGACAGCTTTGCGTGTTCATTCAAGGAAACAAATTGAACTTGTGACGGTTTCTACGAGATAATGACAGTGAAACTTGCGCTGTTTGCGGAGTATTTTATGTCCCCCCCCCGCAGGTCACTTCCACACTTGTAATGCTCACTTTCCCGATGTTTTGTTGATAGTGGACGCACAATACACTACCCAAGAACCAGTGGCCGCGACAGGGGAAAATGCGACTTCCACCCGACTTTCTCCCAGTAAATGTAGAGTTTCCTTTATTCCGATAATAAACGGAGATCAAAGAATAATTGTTTTGAATACTGTTTAATTTTTTAATTTTTAAATTTTGAAGGTGATTAGAGTATTGTTTATAGGAATGAAATTATTTTTTAAATGTATTTTCTCATCTCTATTATAATCATTAAAACGATAGTTAAATGATGGAATAACAAAATCATATTTTTATTCATTAACTATTAAGATAATGTATTATGAGTTAACCATTAAAACAGCTGATTTACAGTCAGATGGATGTCCTATAATGGATTGAAGTGTTAACTGCGAAGCATAGTTGGAAAAAAGGGTCCTAATATGAAAACAAAAGAAAAGAATATCACTCAATACGTAAATAACCTTGCCATTGAATGATAGGAGCGGATTATAGTGTATTTCAATAGCAAAAAAAAAGATACTTGACGTGTACGGGCAATTGTGCAAACTTGTGCAGGCAGCTTCCTGCACGAGGCGTGAAAGGTTGGGGAGGGGGGAGGGGGGGAGGCTCCGCTAGTGGCGCCGCGCGGCAGACGCCGCTCCACTTAGCAAGGAGGACCTGCCCCCCTCCCCCCTCAACACCACACACCTGCCGAGGAAAGCCTGCGTTGCCTTTTGTTTACCACAGGCGCTCAAATCGGATCGGATCCAACACACAATTTACGGGATACACATTTCTGAAATCTGCCAGAGTGGACAGTTTAAAGCCCGCGAAAGACCTGTGAACGACAGAAATAAAATTTTAAAAATAGTACTTTAAATTTGGGAGTTTTAGCATTTAGAAATCTATAAATTTAATTAATTGTATTTTAAAACAGTTAATTTGGGAACTTTTCAAATTTAGTGTCTCTAGACGGCGGTGCTTTTAATTGCAAGTAGCGATGCGACCGTGTTGTCAATCCTTTCTTTGCAGCATCCATCATTCTATAAAAACATTAAAGTATTGAAGCCGAAGGTTTGTAACATCGATGATTTGGGCTAGACGTTTTTAATTTGTTGATTTATTATTTTTAAATGAAAAAAATTAAAAACAATGATTTTCAGATATCCGTAAATTGACAGTTCTTCAGTCCGAAGTGACCACGAGTGAAAAATTAGTCAGTCAAATTTTTTGTTAATAAATGTAGTGTATTATTTTTGAATTAACCAATAAGAAAATCGTTTTTATAATTGTTATCGTATTTTTTGATATTGCTTGGTCAGCTAAATGTAGGGTAACATTGAGATCGCGGACTCTCCTGTGATAAAAAGATCCAAACTGTTCATTTCAGCGCTTCTACATGAGCGGGCACAAAAAAGAATATTTCTGTAATGCTTTAAAAGCAGGTTACGGATTTTCGGATCCTGCTAATGCCTTTCGAGATAGGGTGGTAATATTTGTTGATGTATTTAATTCCAAACAAGGTGGAACACAGCAAGCACCCACTTACGAATCGTAGTTAGTGATCTTAAAATTCTGCTTGCATTCTACCACTTCCACATGTCTTGGTAACAATGTTTCTCTGCAGTATTTTTGTCGTCTAACTGCATGCGATGCAGTAGCTGAGACCTCCTCCCTGTCGCTCATACCACCTCCGAATATTTTGAGTGCACGTTGTTTCCGCACTGTAAGTAACATGTGGAAACATATAAAAGAAATATTTATTAGTAGGTTAGTGTGGCATCCTCGACGCTTTAAAAATATTCTAGAAGTATTTCGCTTACAAAGTGTCAGACAGTTCGTCGCTCTGACAGAAATGGAATGAACTATTGCTCATTTACCGTAACTTTCCAAAAGCGTTTTGTGGATAATATAATAAAAGGCACATCTTTTTCAGAATTCTTCTTGAATGTTCGAGAAGTATTCAGACCTATTCGATAGGATTATAATTCGTGTTACGGTGTTTCAATTTCAATGCATTGGCTAGGGCGTGTTCCGTCACGTCCTACAGGAATCTTGCTGTGGCAACGGCGCTTCTCCCTTGTGGTTGGCGGTCAACCTTCCAGAGTACAGTAAAAGGACGCTCAAACCGCCCATGCTACTCTACATAAATATTACGAATGGCCACAGTTCACTACGTGAACTGTTCCCCTTTCGTGAACTGGGATGATGGATAAGCTAAGAAACAACATAGTAGCGTTTAAGCAGTCCCATAACAACAGAGACGACAAGCTCACCAGAATTCTCATGTTATGAGTACAGATCAGTTCATGTAGATGTGATCGGATCGTAAACAAGCATACAATGAACTTAGAATAATACTAAGCACAGTTCATTAATTTTATGTACAATTTTATTTTCTTGAAAATCCGATTTTTTGCTAATTAATGTAACGAAAATGATACCATTTTTTCATTGCTTTTTTATAATTTGTGTTGCAACACCGAGATACAATGTAGTATCCATGTTCAGCAAGTCATTAAGGGAATATCCAATTTGTCAGATCGTGAGCAGTAATGTCGGTCAGCATGCCTTCCACCACAGGCCGTGCACTTTCTCTGCACTGGGTGCACGGAGAAAGTAATAAGGCCGGGTGCGCGAGAATAAACGGCGCAGGAACGTCAAATAACTGGAAACGCTGCTAAAGAACGTCTACCGCTTCGTAGAGGACGAGAAAGCAGCGAGAGGTCCACCAGCGACCCCGGTATTAAGTGGCGAGGCGGAAAGGCGTGGGCGAGGCCGGAGGGACCGAACCACAGCCACTTGGGCTGAACGCCAGCCCAGCCGGCGACCGCTGTGCTGCATGGAAAGCCACGAGTGTTGAGAAACGTTGCGAAGTGGCTTTTTTTCAAATGGGGGACAACCAAAACTAATACGACGAAGATGTACAAGATGAAATATTTAAAAGGAATGCTTCATAAACCTGTTTCAATGTCTTGTAACCAAGCGATAATTTTGGTATCTGGCAGCATTTAAAATTCCCGCTAACATTGACGGAAACAGGTGCCTGAAGCTCGTGGCTGAAGCCGGATAGACTGGGCAAGAAGTCGCCCATTTCTTTTTATCACGTTATTTGGTACTCAGCCACATCTCGAGCCTTGTAATAAGAGTTTTTCTGCCGAAAATTGTCAGTTTTCTTCTCTCAGCATTACATAACTTTCTGTGTGCATCGTAAGCGGTAGTGAGAGAGTAAAAAGCCTCTTCGTTTGGAGCTGTTTCTTTCGCCTTTTGTGCGCCGCGAGCGCGTTGCGTCATCGGGCTGGGCTGGC
>BOPP01000195.1:600583-616164 GCA_017312745.1 Gryllus bimaculatus | reverse complement strand
TGGGAACCCCATTCAAGCAGCAATGGAAAGGACTGACGCTGCTCAGCTCTCGGGTGCCTCACCGTCTGCCCCTACGGTCCGGTCCTCGCGGGCACGGCTTTGCCGCACCAACTACCCTCACGGGGCGAGTGTGGCTGCTATCTGCATTTCCATTCATTCATTCATTCATTGATTTCCATTGATTCCCGGTCCCTCAACTACTAAAAGTCATTAGTACCGTAAGTATCGTACACGTTTCTCTCTCTCTCTCTCTCTCTCTCTCTCTCCCTCTCTCTCTCTCTCTCTGGAGATGGCAGTGATCTTCCCTCGCTGGATTTTGGGAGACGCAAAGGAAGTTTGCGAGAAACGAAAAAAAAAACTTTTTATGAATCTTGTTGGAGTATACGATATTTCAGAAATATTCAGTTTGCTGATACATTTGGAACCACCCTCGTATTTCGATGCTTTCAAAATTAGGAACTACACAAGAAAATAGTTATTTAATAGAATGGCGAAATAAAATAAATAAAATAAAATAAACGATTGAGGTATAAATTATAATATTCCGAAAGGGATTTAAAACGAATAATGGCTATGAAATGATTAGGTTTGCGTTTCTACAAGAGAAGATGGACATCTTCTCGTAAGCTACTTATTCTCCAGTCATTAGAAATAATCTCGTAGTATCGTGGTTGTATTGAAAAGCGTAATTTTCCTCAAAATGCAGTTATTATAATGGTATACAAGCCAAATAATGTATTTACACGTACATTAACAATTGTATTTAAAATTTTTTCTACATGCTCTTCTCTGGAACATAAATAACACAAGACAATATAAAAGGGATTCAGAAACATTTTCAAATCTTCATAGGCGATTTTTATAGCTTTTGGATGCTGAATGCACTTGTGAGCTCCGTTAGTTTCCATCACCCACAGTATAGTCGCAAATTTATCTAGGATGATCTGAGAAAATATGCTAAATATGCAATAAAAATGAAAGGTAAGCAACTTTTAAAATACCAAAAGAACTTTATAAAGCCATCTCCTACGTTTAAATATTCTTATCGTTACATTCTACAAAGGCTTTTCGTGGCTATTGACGTTTCTTTTCTCGCACTGCTTGTCAAATGCAACTCTGGCTGTAAATGTATCGATGCACGGTTGTGGAAGAGATCACAATGTAAAAATATGTTCCTGAAGCCTATACTACTCCAGAACTGAAATAATTTCTTAAGTTTCAGACGTTTCTAGAGACTCGGAGCAGAATTTGCCTGCTCTTCTAAGAAAAAAGTTAAAATGTGAAAAAACAGTAGAGGATATGGCATATTTAATGTTATTTTTGCAATCAGAACACTCAAAACGATACGAATTAGGTTTTTAGATCGTTGGCCCGTGTAATTAGAAATTAATTTTAACCGATTCCCTGCAGCAAATAATGTGCAGCATCGATCCCGAAAGGCGCCGTGTGCTTCCGTTATCCCCACTGCTCTCGGCTTCGGTGAGGCCCCGTTTGAGCCACGCGCTCGGCCGCCTCCTCCACAGTGAGCGCCCAGCAACGGCACAACGCCCCCGGAGGGCGCCTTTGCGCGCGTTACAACGGGTGGGAGATTATTAGAAGGCGGGAAGCCACAACATTGCAAGCGTCTCGAAACGAGAATCAGAAGTAGTATAGGAATCATTTCATTCATGGAACCAGATGGTATATCATTCGTGATTTACATTTCAGAAACATTTAGAATATTTTCATTCAAAATATGCAAGAAGAGAATACCGTTCCATATTTTAGGACCTGTAGTGAAACTTGCGCCCATTTTTAAAACTCTACGTTATTGTTTTCTAGGTATTTGATAACCGAACACATTTTATAATCGAACACAAGTTATAATTCGTTCATCAAAGCTATTCTCGAAAAAGTCTACAGATGATTGTACATTTATTTATTATCTATTATCAACTGATAAAAAGTCTGGGTACATTATCATTTATTGGGGCACACATTTCCTTTGTAATTACTCTTTATCTACAAATGAAATTTTATTTTATTAAGCTCACTTAGAAGGAACATGATTACTACTAATTTCCATTTCATTGCCAAAATTCGATAATCCGAAGATTTTAAGACGTTTGGAGTTCATTGAGCGGGAGCCTCTAACATTCTCGTAGTTGACAAATTAATTTCTTACAACCTAATAAAATGTTCGAACGTGTGCAGGGAAAACCGGAGAGAAAACCCGCAGCAGGCAGTTTCGCCAGCCATAAAATCCACTTGACCGCGATTGGAAACCCTAAAACACAACGCGCTCTGATATTTCAACTAGTACGCTTCTAAATACCAACACACAGCCAACTAGAGTGAGAAAGCGAAATATCTGCTTTCTTTCTTAAAATATTGCGAGATTGAGTGCTGGCGGAAGAGGAGATTCCGCGGTGGGTGGAAAGGCTTCGTTTGGATCGACTGACCCGAACTACTTCGCGTGATGCAAGCAGCGGCTGAGGCACTGGCTGGCGAGGCTCGTGACGAGGACAAGGCACGCACTTGTCCTTCAAGGACCCGGGTTCATCGAGGCCCATGCGTAACGATCTGTTGGGAAGACGATACATCGGTTTTTGATACTTCCCGGCACGTCAACTGCTATGGTCATAAGTCTCGAGAAGGTGCTGTGCTGCTCCTTCTGCAGGGGCCTTAGTTCCAGCGCCGCCTCACACAAAATACACAAAAAGTGTGCATTTTCATTTTATTCTTTTTTATCATTTCTTTTAATTGTTTGAACTATCTTATCAAGTTTTGGTAAGCTCTCTCTCGCCTAATTATATATTTTGTACATACTACATATATTTTGAAGTTATACTTATTTTATTCTACAATTTCATCCCTTAATTGTGACATTTTATTTTTAATGTTTTCATACTAAGAATAACATCAACATTTGTTTACATTTTCAGACAAATGTATGAATTTTTTCACATCTATTGATGCGTAAAATATTTCGTAACACGTGGCGTTATATGTGAGAAATAAAACATTTTTTGAAAACTTTGTTCTTTGATTGTCCAAAAAGAAAAAAATACCCGAGTGTTCTAATTATTAAGGTTACGTGACAAACGTACGAAATTATGTATTTGTGACTGTTTAAGGAAAAAATAATTTAAGTGATCTGTCCCATTCTTACGCAAAGGGAATACATGTGGAAATAATTGCTTACTATGTAGAGTTGGAAAAAGCATTTACGATTTGTTTTAGACCTAAGATAGTCTTTAGTCCTAACAGTCTTGTCATACGCAAGATTCATTCAGTAGAATATCCAGGGCATTTAATTTAAAAGCTGAAAGTACCGAACAGTTACGAACAGTAACTGTGCCCCGTTCTCGTCCTGTAATTTGCTACGATTGGTACATGAAAAAGGGACAATGAGGCCCGCCTTCAGAACGGACCGAACTCGCACTGGGGGCCCACGACGCGGCAGACCCTGCGGGAAGGCGCCCAACACGACCTGCCACTTCCCGTACTCTCGCGAGTCCTTGGCTCGGGGAAATACTTCGCAAGTCCAGATAATGGGAATATACGTTATTTCAAAATTTGTAGTTCAGAACGGTTGGTTGGTAGGTCGGGTAGTATAGTGCGACGTAATTGCGACCGTGCATTACATGTCATCGCAACAATATCATTAATAGGGTTTTTGCGTGACCCGTATCTTTTGAAGTCTAAAGAGCATTTGGCACTAAGTTTGTTTTGAAGATTTCGAAGAATGCAGGTCCCGTACTTGTTCTTTTGTTCAATTGTTCATTTTATCATTCGCCCTGCAAAAGCTCTATTAATGATATTATTCCAGTGACATGTTATGCACGGCCGCAATTAAGTCGTACTGTACTACCAGACCAATTATCAGTTCTGAACTAAAATAATTGAAATAGTTTTTTATTCCAATTATCTGGACCTGGGGAGTAGTAATTAAATCTTCTCCAATCCAATGATTCGCGAGAATAAGGAAAGTGATAGGTCGTCTCGGGTGCCTTCCCACAGAATCTGCCGCGTCATTCACATTCAATGCGGTCTGTTCTGTGGGTGGCTTTTACCAGTCATTAGCACAGCTGCAATAAATATCGTTCCGTTACACTTTAATATATCTTAATTGTTTTCCGTAAATCTGTAAGTTTAACTGTATTGCGAGAGGGACATGCAGAGTGTTACAAAGTGTGTCCAAGGAAAGTGCTGAAAACGAAATTTTGATTGATATATAATACACTTGTGCCAAATCACACCAGTACGTTTATACAAATATACCTCACAGTACATATCACCAAAACACACCATTGTTGATGAGCTCAATTTCATAAAGGACTAAGGAGGCAATTTTTTTAAATGTATTACCTCTAAAAACAGATTTATTGGCTATTTATATTGTAAATTAAATTAAGACACAGAGTTTTTAACGACACGCAGTTTTTAGTTAGTGATAGTACAGACAAGTTCCTAATATTCTTTTTTATTATTATTTATTTTTTCTTTAAGGTCGCATCAACTACTAGGTCATTAGCGACCACTATTGCTTGTAACGGTATGGTAACTGTGGGTTGACACGATAATGATGATGATAGGGGGGTGAAAGGACGAAACACAATACAACCATGCCCGAGGCGGGACTCGAACCCGCGATCCTTCGGTCCGAGGTCGCTACGGGACTACTGCCTTAGCGATCTCGGCCACCGGATCGGCAATAATATTCTTGTCTATCTATCTTAGAGTTTTATTATCCTGAATCTCCAGAGATGGTCAATTTTATGGATTTCTGGCATTTTATGGATTTTGGAAAATAAGGGGGAAGAAGCGCAATGATGATACAGAATGTCGCATTTGTAGCATTTAAGATGCAACGTTAAGTCGATCGTTATTCGTCATTAGATGTACCAAAAGTACAGATTTTATTTTCCTTTCCCTTCTCGTCATTCAAATAAACATCAGATGAAAATAAACACGAAAAGAGTAAAAAATGGAAACCATAATTGTAATTCATCTTGTTTAGTAACTTTATGTCTTATTCCTATCTTCATTCTCGAAAAATCACGACTGACTACCCCCTATTTTTTGGTATATTTAGTTATTTCTTATTTTAGAAAATTTCAAAAATAATTTTTCTAATCCATATATCAAATATTCTGGTTAAAATTTAATCTAAATTAAAAAAAAGCAATAATTCACGCTCCACGACACGTATAATTGCACATTTATCCCTAAAATATTCCTGGAGTAGTTTTGAAGATTCATTGTTCCATTGTCGTTCGAATCGAGATGGAATTGAGCCTAGGTCAAACAGAAAATTCTTTCTACGTCGGTGACCAATCGTGTGTACATTAGACCAGCGAGAGTGCACGGCGTTTGAAACAAAAGACCGAGGACGAGGCACAAAGCAGCTCCGTGGATGCACCTTAATGAAGAGAACCTGCACTCGAGGGAAACCCAGCGCAGAGTGCACCGTGACGAGCCACTCCAAGAAGAACGCTCAAGTGGGTCTCGTGGGCGACACACAAACCAGCGCTGCCGCTTTCCAGCCGCCCATCACACTTGTTTCGCAAGGCCCTGCTCGCCGCTTGCAGCTGCACCTCGGGCCGTGCAGGCCGGCGGGCCCGGCTCCGCTCTCGAACACACTCTCGATACCACTTTGGAATCGGTGCGTACAACGGAATACACACACGTCGATCTCGGCGAAACTTAAGTATTGATACAATAAACATTCGTATCGATTCACGATTTCACGGAAGAAAATTATGTGCTGATGACTTTATATGGTTTCTTTCAATATACATTTCATCAATTATATTTTGTAATATTCACATTCGTTTCCCTCAACCACTCATCGATGTACGTGAAAAGCAGTATTTCTTTTATCTGTAGCACTTTAGAATTCCCACTGAAGTGACAGAACGGAAAAGAAGGAAAACTCTTGTAATATCAAAGCAATTCAAATAATCAATTTATTATACGCCAGGAATATAGATTTGATACACATAACAGAAATTACAACACTGAATTTTGGAGCGCCTTATCGGACAAGTGGCAAATGTTTTCAAAATACCAAAACAGCGACACCGCAAAATGAACGGAGGTGCCAATTCCGATAGGGGGAATACATTAAAAAAATTACCCTGCTAGCTTATTTATTGTAGGATGTAATAAAAGTAAATAAAGATCGAAGATAAACGAATTGAACAGTGAAAGGTTTATTTGATGATACGTAACATACAAAGAATTGAGCCTCATTCCAAAATGCCGAAGCAAAAACAAATTTATGTAAAAAAACATTCCTTCTTTAATCGAATACAAGTGTGGTAAATGAGATTACATTTTAACTTTCCGGTATATTGTAATATATCGAATCCACGCTTCTATAATCTGATATATTAATAGAAGAAACAACAATATTTAGGAAAACGGATATCGATATGATTAATTTTTTCATTGTTATTTTCAGTACGGTGAGGTGCAGCTCCTTACGATCCTAGTTTCTTTGATTCTTCAAAATCTTCTTTTCCTTCTTCTTATGCCATATGTTGGCGATAACAAACACTGACAATCTGACTATCAGCGTCAATTATGAAACAATGAATGATGTTGGATACTTTCAAGGATTTCATAGTGATTTGACTGATTACCACGCTACTTTCAACAAGAAAACTATTCATTTTGGATTTAAAAAAATAATAAATTAACTTCTGTAATAAACTAAAAATTTGCCAAAACATTTTTTCTGACTCGAAAACTAACGTGATTATGCTCACTATTTATAAAATCCTAAAACCCAAAAATACGCAACTCTTAGGTCTTTGAAAAAATCACTAACCATGTTCGTAATGCCTGAAAGGTTCCTTGAGAAAAATACTTCTTAATTATAAAACGGAGACAATGTCATTATTAACCTCCATTCCTCTTAATGTCGTATTCATCATTACTGGCTTCAGAATGTTAACATGTTATTTTGTTTCCGTCCTATCTGTAAGGGACTTCGATCACGAAAACTGAGAATGACGTCAGAGAAGCAGCGTTAGGTAATTTACATGTTTGAAGAGAAATCACAATGAAGAAGAAAACATTACCGTAAAGGAATTTGAATAACACTTGGAAACCAAAACAACACCTTAAATAAATCAGGAGGCATGTCGTTCTCTTGCAGAATAGTCACGTACGCAGTCTCCACTTCCTTACTTTCCCTCTCCGAAGCCAACGTTCCACGGGTTTTGTTCTTTTTGGCTGCTTCGTGACCCAACAAGGACGAAAGTTGCATTGAAAGTACTTCGTATGACGATATGAAAAGTACGAAAGCTACACGCGTTTTCAACAGAAACATTAAGATGTAGTATAAACTGATTTTAATCAAATTACTATTTCAAACCAACCATTATATGCCATCGACAAACGCATTTCTATAATACAGTTCATTTGAATAATTTGATAGACGTGCAGGGGGTGCGTTTTCGAGGCAAATACTGGACATCGTGCACAATACTGGACAACGTTAACCTGCATATGAACATACGGTTCGCAAAATTATGGAATTCAGGCAGGTTCTTCTTAAGGGATATTCATATCTACGGGAACGAGATGACGGTTACGTCTTTATTATCACGAAACGTTCGAGAAAAAAGTCTCTAGAAAAGAAAACAACTCCTTACCTAAACAAAGACCAGAAAAAAACAGGAAGAAAAAAAACACGCTTAATGCTACGTTGTCCACACTGCCATGCAACTGTTAAGTTAGTGAAACGTCGGAGAAGAAAGCATGTGGGTTTGAGGGTGACTCCAGGGGGGGGTGAGCCCCCAGGCTCCCAGGCCCATCGCCGGAAGTAGCTTCCGGGGCTTCCGTGCGAGGCCTCGGCCGTGATCCCAGCGACGAGCCCTCTTGCGCAACGCCTCCTTCGGATTCACAGGCTCTTCAGATAGACATCGCCCGCACAGCGCTTTCCTTATTATCACCTTCAAAAGAAAGAGTTTTCGAAAAAAAAAAAAAAAGATCTTGGCCTTCCGGGACGAGTCGCGTCTTTGCAAGTACCGCTGTGAGGAAGGCCACGATTCGTTCGCTGGAGCGTCAGCCACCACGCCGCCGTCGCGAAAAGAGGATAGCGCACTTTGTAAACATTAAAATTGCAACTAATGTTAATGATATCACAACGCGGGTAAGCGAAAGCACTTGTGAAGGCACAAATCGAACCGGCCGACCTCTCTTTCTCTCATCGCATCGCAAGGTGACGCCTGTAAACTCATTTGTAGATGTGTTTCGTTTCAATTAGTTTGTGCAATCGGTTACTTTCCTCCTTGTTAAGGAATATGCACTAGCACTGGATAGCTGTTCTGCGTTTTCCAGTCCTTACGACTCGGGGCTCGTGGAATGCACTATCCAAACAAGATCTAGAAAGTGCCTAGAAGCGTATCCTTATTACCGCAAGTGTGGTAATGCTAGCAGCAGTCGCGCAGTCGCGCAGGCTGCAGCTGTGAGATAATTGCATTTGCATACGTCGCGGTGGGGAGCGCGGAACTGCTGTATTTGCTGTGCTGCTAGACTGCGTATCTCAACCGAAAAAAACAACATCACGCAACACGGCCAAGAGGAATGCGGTGGAAAAATTATCATAACGAGTTACTTCACAGCGACAGTGTACGTGACTAACTTCCGAGTTTCGGTGCTTTTTTAGTTTAGTGTGTTCCAATTCTATGAGACGGATTCAGGACCGTTTAAGGAATATGAGGGATTCAAGTACATTTTTTATTGGGGTTATTTTTAATTTAACGAACATACTTTTTAATAAAATAATTCCTGTTTGTAATTTTTATCTGTGCTATCTTCTAAACTAATTTATTTCCTTCGCGTATAAACAACTTAAGGAACAATACGAAACGCCTTAAACAAAGTTTCGATTCGTTCTTATCTCGGTGTATCTTAACTTAATAGTGTTTTCGGATACAAACCAATACTACAATAATTGGCATTACAATAATTATTTTTAAGCTTCAAAAATTTCATTTATGGAAAACGATTTTTTAAAATATCAGAATAGAAATTTTAAAACACGCGAAAGGTCTGTGATCAAAGGACCGAAATAATTTAAACTAAATTGTCTTCATAAGTTAGAGCTTTTAGTACCAAGGCAATTTATAAGTTAAATTAATTCTCAATTAAAGATGATACATGGAGGACTTTAGAAGCTGTAGGCAGCCAACGGTAGGAGTCCGACGGTATTGATTGTCAATGAATATGTTGCGTTAATTCATTAAATTCATAAAGTTTAATTTCAGGAATATTTAAGAAACCACGAGGAACTGTTTTCTTAAATTTATAAAAACAATAAAATGTAAATAAAAATATTATTTTGTAAATATGTCACAGCAATTCGTACATAAATATAAGCTCTTCATGGATTAATCTTCTGCAAAAGCGAAACGCTTCGTGATTAACATTGAAACATAAAAGTATTAACGACGAAGTAAAGCTAAGGAAAGACAAAAATTCTGTCCAACAATTAAGACGTTATTTTGGCCGTTATATTCTGATACACTACGATCAAATTCTTGATAACTGGAGGAAGTACTGAAGTTAGCACATATCGGTAAACGCTAGAAGGTAGCAATAGCAAACAGAGAAATTAAGAAAATGTTTTTGGATGACCGATCAAATTAAACCGTGAGATCAACCCAACAATCAACCAACCTCACATTCAACAATTAAACAAGCAACTACCAACACAACAATCAAAACAAATGTAAAACCGCGAGTTCTACATCTCTCGATAAGCGATTGACGTAAAAAACGTGACACGAAAAAATACGTGCCAATTTCGAACAAGCTCCGACACAGACACTATCTCGACGCCGCCAAACGAGAACCGGTCCTTCCCGGCCAACAGCCGGGGCCACTTAGGAACTGACCGCGAAGCTCATTTTTTCCGGATGTGCTTGTTTTGTTCGTGCTCGCTTGTTTTTTCCGCGCCCGAACATGTGTTGGTCGCGTTGGGCAGCCTCTGCCGCCGCCGGAAGTCCAAAAGAGAGGTTGGAGAGCGACTTTCCTCTCGACACGCCCCCTCGAGCTCCGCTTAACGACCGCCTCAGCCCGTGTGCGGACACGGAAGGGAAGATGGCATCGTCGGCCATTCATTAATGGGAGCTGGCTTTAGATGGCTTTGCCGCCATTGGCAGTCTATTGAAGGAGTAGATTGACAAAAATGCAAATGAAATCCATCAATTTAAATAGCATTCATTGTTCGTTGATGAGGGCAGGAGCTAGGGAATGTTCGATCAGCATAAGATACTTTTATGCACAACGGTCTTTGGGAACGCAGACACCTGTTTCCTGTTCTTCTTCTTCTTCTTCTTCATCTTTTTCTCGTTCATTATCATTGTTATCTAGTTCTTTATTATTATTATTATTATTATTATTATTATTATTATTATTATTACTATTATTATTATTATTATTATTATTATTGTCATTATTCTATTATTATTGTAATTATCATTATTATATTATTATTATTATTACAATCTTCTTTCATTTCTGCTTTTTACGTGAACAAGCAATGCTACTCTTCTCGGAATAAGGACTTAAATCGTAACCGATTTGACCAGTACAAAACCAGGTGGACCAGGAGACTCACTGTGCTACGAAATATATTAATTTCTTATACCTGGTTATAAGTTTTGGAACAAATTCAGTGGTACACCTGAATTAATAATAAATCAAATTCCAAAACATTTCACAACATTTTGCAAATATATCGAAACACATTTTCAGTTCCAATACAGCGAGATGGAGATTCCGAGAGTTTCGAAAACAAACACTTAAAATTGCTACGTGCAACATGTTACTTCGGCGTGTTCCTTTCCGGGAATAAGTGTCTGTCAAAGAGTCGACGAGTGTCGGTGCGGCCGCGTGCAGTCACTTCTCGCGCCCCGTTCCGCGAGGCGGGGCCTGCCGCACTTCGCCCTCCCGCGGAGCCAGGTTTCTCCGGCCGCCGGAAGCAGCGCTGCAGTCGCCCGCGCGCGGAATTGTGGGTCAAGTGCACTCTCGCTCTTCCTGTTCCGCCATCTCTTCTCGCGCTTCTCTTCTTGCCGACGAACACACGACGTCCCCACTTGGGCGGCTTTTCACGGCTCCTCGATTCGATGGAACCCATCGCCGCGCTGATTCGGTTCGCTTCTGGTCGAGGACTTCGCGCCCGTCTTTGTTGGAGCTATCTCGTCACTTTGAGTTGCAACGTTTTTCGACGAAGTGTTATTATCTGGCTAAATTATAGTCGCATAGCGCTTCAAACCGGGAGAGGTGGCTCAGGGCATCAACTGATGTCGCTGGACGGCCTCGGGCTACACTCTCCACGATGGCAGGAGTCTCGACACTAGCTTGTGAGCTCGCACACGCTGTCTGGAGGAGCCTTCTAACGACCGACTGCTCTGATTGGGAGTTTTCCGTGCTTTTCTTCGATCAATTCCAGGCGAATGCCGGAGAAGTACGCTAAGAAACGGACCGCGCGCGACTAATTTACTTGGCACTAGAAATGAACGCCAAAATTAATACAATTTAAGTTAAATATAAAAACTTATTTTAAATTACTGTAATAGTGTACAGTAAACAATAAATTAATTAAACACAGTACTGAAATGACAATATTTCATCGAGGCTGTCGAATGATAATAGCGATAACTTCTTTCATTTTATGGATGTATAAGTGATAGTAGAAATTGAAAATAATGCGAGTTGACACTATAATTTCTCCAAGTACCATAGAGATCAGAACATTTTTACGAGAAACGAGTGAGCACACACGTAGTTGTCCATCTCTAGTGTTCCCTCACTTAGGAAAAAGGGATGACGGTGCGAATAACCGGTGAAGTTCACCGCATTGCTTCACTCCGCTCCGTGAACTATGAAGTTTCGCAATTCGAGACTCCGAGGGATCTAGATGGGTGTCCGTCTGGGAACCCCGTGGATCTAAGGGCGCCGAGCCCCTGGCCGAAGGGACAAGAGGCGACTGACGATGACTGACCAAATGAAAGGAGAATAGGCTGCTACGCCAGCGAAGGGTTTATAGAATACCGTTACGAGAAAAAGGAACAGAACTTTAAAACAATAAAATGAAACAAGATAGATTAGATTAGGAGAGAGAAGTTTTCCCCAGTTTGGGCGCAATCCCGGATTCCGCTGGGTAGCCCGCCGGTGGATTGCCGATGGAATTGTGGGTCGAGAGAGTGAAGACGCACTCCCCCTCCCCCTCCCGCTCACGCCTCGAGAGCTGCTCGTTAACGCTGTTTTACACTTCCACGCTCCCCCCCCCCCTGCCCGCGGAGATCCAGTCCGGCTGCGCCAAATAGGGCAGAAAAAGCGGCCACGTGCGTTACCAACATTCTACGTATCAACGCACTCTTATTATAATGAAATCTTCGAACGTTCCTTCGAAATTCTGGGTCGCAGTGGACCTGTTCTTATTGATTCGCAGCATTTTCGAGTCGTTATTGATATCTGGTTTGTACATATACTAAACAAATATACTAACTACGGCAGTAAACTCTTACGTTTGCTAACAAGTCTCAATTCATACCTTGTATTTACTGATTTTGCATATGACGCGAAGTAAGGGGTATTGAAAGTTTGCTTCACATGGGCGTTATTTGCTCTGAATACTATGTCCTGATTGCACACAAATGCAATGCTTTCGCAACCCTCGTGTGTCTGTGCACCCACGGTCACACTCGGGGGCAAGTGGGATCTATTTCATGGCGACTCCGCCAACTGCCGGGGAACTATTTCCGGGGCCTTCCCGAATATTCTAAGAGAACGCACAAAAACTTGGTTTTGGTTTAAATTATACGCCCTCGATGCTTCATTTTTTGAGAATTTTAAGGGATTTAATAATATATTAATTAAGCATTAAATTCCTCTTTGACAGGAATAAATCTTTGCGTCTTTTGACACTGACATTACGAAGAGGAGGGGAGGGGCTCTGATTGGTTTTGTAGGTCTCAATTTTTTAAAAAGCTAAAATCCATCGATATTGATGATGAGATGAATACTCGTAAAATACGTTATGTTGTGTATAATGATGTTGTAAATAATAATGCGATAAAGTCTATATTATTTCACATGCACAGTGACTCAACGAATGTTTCTTTATTTAAGTGAATGCACATTTGAAGTAATAATACCTTTTTTTAATTTATCGTCAACGACATTAACAAAACCAAAATTTAAGTGGATGTTTCAGAGGCCCCTCCCTTGTTAAACCTTGGTATTTCCACGGTTAGACCTGTTTGAGGCGCATAAAACAGGAATTGGAGTAACTAACTATTTCGTATGCCTGGCCGCGTCAACTGTTTGTCCGCAGGTGTAGTGCATGTTATTCAGCCAGGAGGTAGTGGAGGTCCTCCTCATTGGAGCGTGGGCTTGCGGTTCACCGACTCCAGGTATCTCCCACCAGCGGTTCCCCGCTCCGACTGGGGCAGCCTCCAAGCTCGCGACGATCTCGAGGTACGTGTGGTATTGTAGCGTGTGTAAGTGAGAGTGAGGCTAGGACAAGGTAGAGGAAGGAAAGGCCGCGTAGCGGCATTCGCCTGGAAAACTGTCGATCAGAGCAGCGGACCGACCGAATTCTCCTCCAGACAGTAACTGAACTTGAGCTCGCTGTTCCCGCCAGAGGCGCTGCAGTGGCATCGGTGGCTGCTGAGAGCCCTCCCTTCGGCGCTGCAGGTCCGAGAGTGTGAGTGTCCCAGGCCCCGTCGCCACGTACGCCGCCCGTCGTGTGCAACTCGGGGCGGGGCGAGGGCGGTGGCGCAACCGCTGACGCCGCCAGGGGCGCGGCGGTCGCACGGGCAGCCGAGCGCGGCCCTTTCGCCTGCCTTGTAAGGGATCTCCCACAACCTCCCGCGTTGCCACAGCCGAGCCGGGGCGACGTTTTGTAAACTAGCGCTTAAACGGCAGCCCGGGGACTAACGACGTTGCGCGAGCACACTGGAAAGAGGCGTGGGTAAAATATAAACAGTTATTGAATCCTTGGGAGCAGTATCAACCTTAAGTGTTGAAATGATACGACGAGAAAAAGAGCGCTGGAAAATTCGAAAGTGCAAAGAAAGCACTTCACGCTCTGTTACGCGCGGAGGGCTCCTGCCGTGTCGGAGCGACGAACTAAGGATTGAAGAGCATATTTTCGAGTGACGTGTCTCCAGTTTCTCAGAAAGAGAAATTATTCACACTCATCCTTATAGTCGAAAACTGTTGACGGATACCGTTGAAAATAAAAGAAATGTCATCTTGAACATTATATTTTGTGGCATGACGAGTAAGCTGCATAAAAATATACGTAAAGCTAGAAAACAAACGGAAATAGTGATATGTCATTTATGAAATAATCTCCCTAATTAGGGATTGAATATGTGAAGGATGACTACTGTGACGCGTGCTTCAACGCAATGACAGCAAAGAACGGCCCACAGTCTCCACACCCAAGTGTTTAATTGTATGCACAGATTTCAATTGGCGAAATGTTGCTTCGTCACTCCGCAGGAGCTGTTTTTGTGTTGGATCTGTTAAACGGTTCACCGGACTGGTTCGCCGGACTGGTTCACCTGCAGTATGATTAGATAGGCGTGTGATTCGGTCGGAGAGGGACGTGTCTGGTCATACATTTCGGTGACGAATGGTCCAAGTGGCGAAAAGTATTCCGGGGATCAGATACAGCAAATGCCTAATCAGTGGTTCCGGGACAAAGGGTCCTACCGGATCAACCACAGGGCTAAAGAGTGAATGCGAATTCCCGACCTGAATACGAAAAGCGCATGCGCAAGTGGATGAACGGACGCGCATGCGCAAGTGGATGACGGGATTAAAAAACGCTGTTCGCATTTGACAGCTCGCTACTGAAGCTGCGTGGATCGGGAGGTTGCATGTTGGAGCCCCGACGGTTACAGATTTCCAACGCAGGCCGAGTTTCGACACAGGAAGGGAGCTGTGCCCGCTGCGAGATCCAATCTGCGAAGAATTCCCAAGAAGCGCGAGCGGTGTCTTAATCGGCCACGGCCCGCGCACCGCCCTTCCTCCCACACCCGTCATTGCGACAGAATTAGCGAACATCAGAGAACTAACCCCACACCAAATAAATTAATTAATGAAAAAACGTGTTATTGGTGGCGATGTTCAGATCATTGGTCGGGCTCTTACGCTTTAGCAGTTGCAAAAAGAGTAGCAGGTCGTTCAAAGAAAGCGTTTCTCACTAGTATGCGAGGAGTGGTAAGTCGGCATAATAGGATTCTTAGAAAAGCAACGTGCTTACGAACTACGTTCTCACTATTCCTATTAATTTTTGTCATAATGTTTAATAACATTCTTTTATAAATTTAAAATCAATCAGTAAAATTCCTAGTGTGAGCGTTGAGGGCGGGTAGTGTCGTAAGTGTGTAGGGGAGGTGAGTACGTGTACTTTGGGTGTGTGGGATGTGTAGCGTTTGTGCGTAGAGGATATGAGCGTGCGTATGTGGGGCCGTAGAGATGGCTTGTGTGTGTGTGTGTGGGGGGGGCGTGCGCTCGTGCAGCCGTCTCCGCCGTTCCGATGCGCGCCTTTGTGGGGTGCAGGC